>JABWIB010000072.1:192359-204425 GCA_016617825.1 Platyplectrum ornatum | reverse complement strand
GTCAGCGTGATTGTAACAACTTTAGCCTTATCTTTTTTGCTTCCTCACTGCTGGGCTTCCAACGGCGATCGACCTCTGTTCTTCCTCCTGGCTTACTTTTATCCCCTTGCTGGCCCGCCCTCAGTGTGCGTGCCCAATCTTGTACTTAGTTGGTGGTGTGACTGGGCTGGGCCAGCAAGGGGGTTTAACTTCACTTGGGTTATATTTTTTAACCCCGTGTTTCCTTAACAAGACTCACCATGGACCAATGGGGAAGCAGTTTTGCTAACATGAACACAGATGCTGGCTTATTATGGTCAACTACTATAGACCAATCAGCTATTGGGAAAAGGGACCAACCCACCCTATTATTTATCAAAAGAGTTTTTGGAAATTATTTTTGGCATTCCAACAAAAAACACACGTTTAACTGTATCATGATCAGTCTTTACTCATTATTTTACAAATATCCCTGTACACGTAAAGGAATGTTATATAACCTGCTTTATATTTGTAATGTATAAACTATGAATATAACACACATACTAGGCAAGGCAGAATTCAGAAAGGTTTCATATATTTTAAAATAAAATTGCTAATCTGAAAATGTACAAATCACTTTGCATTTTCATGAAATGGACATTCCAGCCCCCATGTTTATATAATTTTCTCTGTCTCCTGTAGTGTTTTCTCTGATGTTATCTATGTGTTTCTATGTGGGTTCATAATAATACACAAAATGGTCTATTGAAAAGAAGGAATTTGCTGACTTTCTGTAGGTGGTGTGGGTACAATACAATACAATTAATTGTCTCATGGCTAGTGCAGGCGAATAATTACTCATAATAACTGCAAAGCCATTTCAGAAATAATGAAATATTATCAAACCATTATGTGTTGGGAGTATAATTATTTAGTATTGTCCTATTACCACAGTTCTCCTTCATGTGGCATAGCGACAAACAAGACGCTCCACATTCCTACACACACTTTCTTGAATAACTACTTTTTTGAATGAATGTGCTTATTTTACAGTACCTGGGTTCATGTTATATATGCATAGTCATATTATGGAAAAATCAACACAATATTGTTCCAAAGACTCATTTTTTTTATGTGGTCGAAGGGGAAATTTTGAAGTGGTGGTATGGAAACAAAATAATAGAAGTGAATGGAAATGTATTGATTTCAATTCAGTGGAAGAAGTGATGGTATGGCGTACCCCCACTACACCCCCACTTTGAGCCCTGCACTGTAGGGTATACCAAGTGTAACTGACAAATGAAACATGGAACTATAAAATACAATATAACAGTATGTAGATTTATGTGCAAGAGCAAATTATTTTAACTGCATGTAATAAAATGTTATTAGGGTTCTATTGCTTGTTTTATAACGACACACAATTTCTGCTTGCCTAAGAAGATACAATTATAAGGATTAGGAACTGAAAAAAAAAATGTCGGAGGCTCAGGTCCTAAATATAGATGCACTGATCACTTTGCAACATGATGTTTCCATCTATTCCCAAACTCCGGATAAACACCTTTATGTATTTCGTTAGTGAGAATATGCTTATGTTTTGAGGATATGCACACAAATTTATATTCACAAAATGATATAACAAAACACAATGTAAGAATCTTCTTCAAATGTTGGTCAGTACTAGAGCTTCTAAGTTTAGTAGCTGCAATATGGCCCATATTTTCAATAATTACATTTTTTTAACATGCCAGGTGACATGCAACTCACTGAATCGTGTGTACTTACTGCTGTGTTCCGGTCTGGATTGGATTAAAATGTGTTGAGTATGCCCATACTCTATGTTGACTATGTCCCTCTACAACTTTCACTCACAGTGGTGGTATTATTCTTCTTTCACTTTCTATATTAGTGATTATGCAAGTTACTAACTGTAACATCTATGAATGTGTGCAGTAGTCTGCTACATGTGTGCATGTCTGTTATAGTTATTACATTATATTATGTCATTTAGATATTTATTTAATACAGTGCCGGATTACAGACTATATGAACCTGGAACCACTTGAATTTTCATGGGCCTATTTGAGTGGACATGACCAGTGACACATGGGTGTGACCAGTGTTGTGTGGTGTGGAGGTAAATAATATGTGGGCATATACATCAAACTGTACCCTCCTTTATCACACTTTATCATTGCTCTATTGTGCTTCTGTGTGTGAAGTTCAATGCCTGACATGCACTCATGCGTCAAATGGGAGGTCTGAAGATGAAGCTCTTTGTGTGGGCCTTTTTCCAGATGGAGGCCTGGGGCTATAATCCCATCCACCCCATTGTTAATCTGGTCCTGATTTAACATCTGCTCTACCATCACAGCTAGGAGCAACAACAGTAAGCTATTAGCTGATGGCAGGCTGTTTTAAATAGCAACTGTAATATCAACTGTAAGTGGCTTGAGTGGTAAGCAGAGCTGATAAATTACTTGCCCTGCTTGCCTACCATGCACTCTCCTGACAGCTTAGTCTTGTGCCTTTTCCTGACTTTCGTTCCTTCCGGTGTCTTCCTTGGATTCAGGAAGGTCCCATAGAACCCTGCATCCATGGTACTTTATTTTCTGTATAAATAATAAAATGTATAATGTATAATAAAATGCACTTATAGTTCACATTTTATTTCTAAAACTAAATTCTTGTTTACTTGCTTAACCATGTTTCAACAGTTAAATGATGATACTTTTCATATTATCATGCATTTATTATTATGATGTGAAATGAGATTATTTAAATTAACTGTAATAAAATTCAAGTATAGAAATTGGAAAGTAAAACAGAATTCCTCCTGTTACTAACAGGAGCATAACATGTTTTTATGATCACTCTTCAGGACATATTTCCTGGAGTTTTGAAAGTAATAAGGGGACATGTTTACAATAGAAACCAATAGCTATTACGTTCTATAAGGCATTTGTTAAATGAAAGTCATAGTCTGATTTATCACTACAGGAAACATCATCATCTTTTCTTTTCTCAATAATACCCTCTTCTCTTGACAGTTTATATTTGGCAGCTCTACCCTTGGAAGAACAACTCAAGGAATTTTAGGATAATATTCCAGGATTCCTCAAATTATGGAAAATAACAGAACAAATGGATGAAAAAGTTATTATTCGTCACATATTACACCAATAAACCCATTTACTTGGCAGAACAGTTTCAGGAGAATTTGAGTTCATTCCTGGCACATTGTACAGTGCAAATCCATGAAAATATCCTGTAATAGTGGAAGAATTTATGGATAATTTACTGTATTTAAAAAAAATCTGTTCATTTTTCATGGTGTATTGTAAAGACTTTTGGAGGTACATAAATGAATTTTAAAAAGTGCTTTACTTTCACACAGTTAAAGCAAGACACTCTTTTGGAACCACAATAAGACATTTATTATTGTTTTACAAAACTAGTAAAAATATTTACAACCTTTTTACCCTGTTCACCACAAATAACCTTTCCTTGCAGGTAGTGCTCCCCCCCCCCTGTCCTGTCTGTTTCCACCCAGTCATGTCATGTCATGATTGTTAAAATCTGGTGGTTCTATATAAAAACCTGTTAATAAATTAATAAATAAACTTTAAATATTACCAAAAACGTGTATGTATGTATGTATGTATTGTAGATGTTGTAAATGTACAAAGTTTCTCATTAGTTAGTGAAAACAGCCTTTTTTTTATACAATTTAAACAATTCCATATGTAATATGTATTTAAAGCAAATTATATTAATTTCCAATATAAAATTCAATTTATTTGACATATTTTCAAATTGGTTTGTTATTCTAAGCACATTCCAAGCAAATTCTAAACAAATTATTTTTATCATGTAAAATACATATGAATTTGTTAATCAAATGACTGGAGAAGTGTTATTTAGGTACAGAAATAATAGAGAAAATACTAATATTACTACTATAATACTAAACTAATAATAAAGGCTTATGGCTTAGCAATAAAACAGTAATTGTTTACCAACAGGTAATGTTTCCAGAGCAGGAAATCACCCTTCTCCATCCACAAGCATCTTTGAGTCTGAAATAAGGGATTCCATTACTTTATGACCTCAACACTTCCACTTTTAGGCTCCAGCAGTAATAATGATAATAGAACAGATACAAGCACAGAAACAGCTGATTCTCATGTTATACTTACTGCTATGCATGTACATGGTTACCACAGAAAGACTCTATCTTTAAGCTCCAAAATGTGGACAGCTTGAAAATTTAGACTAGACATAGAGGAATTACCATTCCATAGATCCAGCCTTGCATACATACTGTATACTTCCTGCTTTATCCCACCCCACATCCAGACTTCCAACATGGAAGTTTGGATCTTCAGGATTCAAGTCAGTACAGGAAGCATATGCATTTCCAATTTGGTTCAATATGACTACAATTGTAAACATTGAAAATAATTTAGAGGTTTTATTTATTAAAAAAAATAACAAATGGGTGTAAAGTCCCTCAGGGTGCAGGGATCTTGATACATCCACAGGGAGCCTGGTATTAAAAAATATAACTTTTAATATAATAACCACTAAAAATGGCTAATAAGCCCTCTCTTTAAGATAAGATAAAACTCCAAAAGAGCAAAAAAAGTGAATCAAACAAACAATATATACAGGGTGTATTAGATTTAGTGTGTTGGGCAGAGTCTATTCTGGCCCTACTATGCCCCTGACACTGCACTTATCTAAGACCCTGACTGCAATGTAGAGAAAACGGGGTAGCCGCCCTGAAAAGAGCGACCCCGTGCTGGAACTGCTAACTCCTAATCTGTGCTGGCAGTCCCTAGTGAAAAAACTAATCTCAATATGTCTTCTCCCAACTTGACATGTCTAAGTTTCTTTGCCACTCATCAGGGGAGTAAAGGCAACAATAATAACCAAAATCCAAACAAAGTATTTACAAAGTTACCATATATCTGTACATAAATATATATAAAAAGTGCAATATACCTTGAGCCACAGTTATCCACAATAGTGGTAGCAAAGTTATCGTTCCCACATATCGTGGGCTCAAGCAAGTTCCGCCTTGTACATATAGAATACACCAATGTTGATCATGCCGTTATTGCCATCTACAGAGATCTTATACAAGGTGCTCAATCACTGATCTAAATGCACTATGTTCTATATAACAATATGCAACAATGTAATAGACTAAATAAAATAGCCAGCATTATATGCACACACGCTGACCCGGCTGACCATACGTCCAGACCCGGTATTGCCTCGCATCTAGAACCCGGTATTGGCTCGCATCTAGAACTGCCAACCGAGGCACACTCACTCAAACTTTAGCCATCACCGATCCGGATCAGACTCGAACAGATTGCAGATAAGACAAAGGATAAGTACCAGAATTTCTTTACTGACAATAAATGCTGGCTATTTTATGCTGGTTATTATATTAAAAGTTGTATTTTATTATCAGGCTCCCTGTGGATGTATCAAGATCCCTGCAACGTGAGGGACTTTACACCCATTTGTTATTTATTGTTACTCTGATTTCTGAGGAGAGCATTCTATGTTCAGTTGTATCAGAAGATTTGAACATTTTTCATTGGTTGTAATTTATTCATTAAAAGAAACAAACTATATAGCTATGAATATTTGCATATTTTTGCTTTTGAAGCATCTCAAGTCCTATATAATTTATAGTTTTGAATTTATAGTTCTATATTAAATTGAAGCAATTTGTCCTTATTGTGATCATGGCGATAAATGTATCACTTTCTCTCTCATTGTACTATAATTACCAACCACCAACTTTTCATAAAAGTCAAAAAGCATAGACTACTTGGGCAACATGAGTGTTACATGTATATTAATCAATCCTGCTAGAGTGTTTCAGCAAAGTTATACCGCTTTCGGATTACCACCAAAAGAATTTCAAGGTTGCCTGAAATTCCTAGAATGAACCCTTAAAAAATACAGTGGTAAAAAGAAAGATTATTCCCAGGTAATTCCCAGTTCATTGACTGCATAAACAACATGATTGTTATTTAACAGCTAATCCCAAAAGCCAGTTACAGCTCCTATGCTGTTGATTGACATTTTTTTCAATGATCAACCCAGAATCAGTGTGAATGGCGTTGACCCGGGAAATTCACCAAAATACTAATCTGGAATGGTCTGAGCCCAAGCAAATACCCATCTTAAAAGAAAATAATTTTTGCTTGTGGTAATCTGAATGCAACAAAAGTCTGGAAAGCTGTCATTAACTGGAAAGCTGCCTTGACATAGAAGCTCCTTTATCATAACATGGCAACCAGCTACATAGCTTTGATCAACACAGCTTATTCACAACCGATAATTAGTAAAACTATTTTGAAGACTTTGATGACAGGTCTTTTTTAAGCCTATTTGTCTTCGCCAAAATAACTTGAAATTCAATTTAACTTAAATTACTTTTAAATATATGGAGAGTTTTACACTTAGTATTTATCATTACTTTATTTGATTAATTTTGAATTAACATATAGCAACAGGAGGTATTATTACAAAGAATACTTACTTAAAATATGGAAATATTGTGTTAATTTTAGTTTGATAAGTGCTATAATATAGACCAGTAGTTATATAACTAAAGCTGGCCATACACTATAAGATAAATTGTTCCAATCTATAGATTTTTTCAAGAGTGGGCAAAACCATGTTAAATTGCAGGGGAGGTAAAAGGAATGTCAGTGTGTGCATGCAGGGAAAATACTTTATTGTTGCATGTTGCACACTGATACTGACCAGCGTTACTGTTATACTGTTATTAGACTTGTGCTGGGAACATCATCTCTCACCTGTAATACTGATTGCAATTACTTCAATTTAATTCCCCTGCAATTCAACATGGTTTTGCCCACTCTTGAAAAAATCTATAGATTGGAACAATTTATCTTATAGTGTATGGCCAGCTTAAGTCACTTATTTTGTGTTTCTAGAGGATGTAAAGAAATATTCTTTACATTTTAATTCAGGCATACAATACATTTGTGCCCCAATCACAGCACAGCAGTCTGCTATGAAGTTTGAATGGAACGGTGCATACAGTTTATGTTATTCCGGAATGATGTAAAGCCAGGTGTAAAGAAAGCAGCATTGTACATCATTGGTGAAAATATATTAACTTCATAGACTGTTTAGGGTAAAAGTCACCTGCAAACATTAATCATCCTTTATGAGTTATAATTGGTACAGCTGCAACAAAATTAGTAAAGAACACTGCAAACTCTCTCCCAGGGTTTACTGACACATAAGTAAAGCAGTTATATATAATTATTTTTATATTCAGTTGAGGTTCATTGTCCTGTGCAAATATAATCTAAAGAAGCATTGTCAGATTAGACATCTCTATTATGGCAAGAATGAGGATAACCAAGCAGTCAACATGGTACATTTTAATGATTCATCAGTTACAATGGTTGGCTTTGAGGTGGCTTGCACCTGATATGAATCCATTCGGGCCTATTCGATTGAGTTTCTTCTGGCACGTCTCAACATTGAAACTATAATTTCTCATTTTCACAGCCACGATTGAACCAAATTGGAACAAATGTCTCCTATGAATCCCTTTAACACGACAAGCCATTAGATTTCACTATTCATTCCTTCCTAGAACCTATGTATCTTGAGCTAACATGAACGGGCATTTATCAGTGGTGTTCTTCCTTCCCTAATCTTACTGTCACATCTTTACATAAATTTCTTACTCTAGCGTGTAAAACTGGTCTCCACTAAAACTGTCTACTGTCAATGGCCTGCGTTGGCATTGTGCATTGTTTTTAGAATTACCCCCAGATTAGAAGTTTGTAGATGTAGATGTGTGGCATTAAATCTTATGAATACACTACCACTCACGCTAGAATGGGCTATTTTTGGTTTAGCATCTGAGAACTGACAGGTGTAGAGGTGTAGCTTGTAGCTAAAAGCCTGCAGTACAAGATCGCCCTATGGATTATATAGCTATATAGCTCCCCATATGCTATATTTCCCTTTTTCCTAGGGATCCATAAGGGTCTGAATATAGTCCAAAGTTTTGATATCAGGTGTTTATCCAAAATCAATGGGAAAAACTAGTGACAAATTAATTTTAGACACCCAACATATTTTATGTTGTTAAATTTCCCACTTACTGAAAAAGTGAAAAAGGCCTTTCCAGTAAATATTTAGTAGACTGAGTAAAAAGATAAAAAGCTGAGGGGGTTCTGAGGTGCAAATTTGACGTTAACCGCAGACAGGAGAAGCGTGAACTCTACCACTACATTTTTAGCATGTAGTGGAGGAAGCTGTAGCTTTTATGCTTTTTTTAATATGTTAATTTACGCATAAATAACTAATTAACACTGAAAAGATGTAACCAAATCTTAAATGTAAATTGACATACATATCTATCAATAAGTGTGGCTATGGATATATTTAGAAGTATATTTAGATGTACTGAATAGAAAAAAATAAAGGAATTTTACCCATACACATTCTATTGTAAAAAAAAACTAGTTTATAGATTTATTTTAATTTTAAGTATTTTCAAATGTAGTCCCTGAAAAATAAAACGCTCTCATTGAACTGGCAGGACGTGCATTGATTTCCATGAAATGTTGCCCATTGGCAACAAGTAAATTCCCACTAAGAAAATTCCCCTGGTTTTTCTTTATGTCTTTATTTTACAAAGCCAAAGGCGGATGAAATGGAAACCAAAAATAACACCTCTCTTCACAGAGAGTATATAACACGATTTCTCAAACAAGCATGCAGAGTGGAATAAACAACATCGCTTTTGTACATGCAAAAATATGAGGGATAAAAAATACTTTCATCATGCATTAGATTGCATCTTAGAACACAAATAAGCTGCAACAAATAAGAACAAGTGCAAGATAACTTTAAATATTGTTGCTCCTGATCTTCACAGTAATATTTTTATATAGGAAATATTGTAAAGAACAAAATTTAAAACACTGTATTAGATTAGAAGTTATATAGTATAGATGATAAAAACCACAAAGGACTTGATGCTGGTTCAGTAGCGTTCATATGCACTTAAGTTTATTCTTATGGAATGATGCATTTGATCCTATGATCCATGTGTCTTAGTATAGCACCCCACTGTCGCTCACATGGACTGTAGGGTCTATCTAAAAAACATAAAATAAAAGTCATAGTGCCAGTTTTTCATTAAAAATACAGTTAGGAATATTTAAAAAGGAAGCATCTTCTTTGCTGGACTGTTTTGCATGCGGTTTGGGGTTTTGGGTTTGTCCAGGGCTAAACAGGTCTGCACCTGATTTGGCCTATTTAAGGTATGTCCTGTGCTAAGCTGAGTGTCTCTTATCTGGGACCAGGCAGACTGCCTGAGAGATACACATCCTGACAATCTTGCGTACTGTTGTAAGAGTGTAAAGCTTTGTTTGAGGCCCAGGCAGTAGGCCTGATCTCATGTTAGAGAGGACATCTTTATGTTTAGTTAGTGCCTGGATGGGCTAGGATTTATGTTTATGATTTTTGCTTTCTGCTTGAATAATAAAACAATCCTGGACTGGTGTGCTGGTCATGCGCTGCTGTGCGTGTTAAGAGGTTCCCTTATCTCAGTCCTCTGATCTCTTAATATTAAATCTGAATCTAGTCCAGAATCTTAATGTAAACATCAGAAAAAATACAACCTATACATTTATTAGCTATTACTTTGTACTCCAATATGTGATTATCCCATGCTTGAAGATTCCCAGTCATAGAACCATTGTAACAACTATTCTCCCACTAACAGACTACGATAATCATATCCTTAAGATTTCCAATGCTCAAGAATGTAATATGGCGATGACTTGGTAGTGTACATTAGATTGCCTATATTGTAATACCAAGTCAAACCCTTGGAAATAATAAGCCAGTCCCTCTCCTGGACAGGGAACTGAGAGTGGGGAAAAAGGGGTATTACTTTTACTGGGCCCAGGTCTGCCAGGGAACACACATTGGTGCTGATTTTTTTTATTTAGTCCTGGCTGCAAAAGACAGCTTGTATTATCAACCCGAAGTAATGACTTGCATATTCCTCCAATGTGACATACACATCACATAGTTTTGCAGAGGAGAGAAATACATGAAAGACTACAAATGTAAGTAAAGTATGTTTAAACTCATTAAATGGGATATGTTGGGCGTTGGGCAACTGGAGATACTCAAAGGAAGAGAATGAAGAGCTGAACACCACCATGTCCCCAATGATTTTAATACACTCAAGATGTTGTTGCACCAATAAT
This sequence comes from Platyplectrum ornatum, assembly GCA_016617825.1. Classification (NCBI taxonomy): domain Eukaryota; kingdom Metazoa; phylum Chordata; class Amphibia; order Anura; family Limnodynastidae; genus Platyplectrum; species Platyplectrum ornatum. The sequence continues at coordinate 194,157 of JABWIB010000072.1, read as the reverse complement.
TCCACTTGGTGACCCTTATCAGAAGCTAATGTGTAACCTGCATGTCTGTACAACATCTGTAAATGCTTAAAAAGTAGGGGAAAATTGGAAATGATATCTGTTCCTATATTATAATAACACATTGTAGAAAGGCTCAGAACCTACAGTGGTGCTACTGTAGACAGTAGTTATTGGGTTTCTTTGCCTAAATATATTATTCTATATATTTTCCCAGACCAGAAGGAATTTCATTAGCAAATGCTTTTTGTTTGTTAATTCAGCGTTAGAAAAGGCGTGATCGCTCATTTTATCAAAACATGTCCCTAAGAAATAACAGTCTAAGCATAAAATAGTTAGGCTACCATCTGACTCAGTGTAATAATCAGCTAACAAATGTGCTATGTGCCAAGTACAATAAACATCCCATGGCTGATGCCTCTGACCATGTGTGTGCAAACCAACTTCCTCTCATATACATACAAATAAACTGACTTTGATAGTAAATTCGAAGTCTAAATTTATTTTACCGGAAATGTTTTTTTACGTTTTGGCAGTAATAAACTAATTGTTTCTATGTTTCTTTCATTTTTATTTTACAGTAGTCTAAATTTAGATGTAAGCATATCAGTAAGAACAATCATTAAATAACAATTGAAATATACAAAAAAATATTTAAAATACAACACTATCTTTTGGTTCAGAGATCCACCTTATTAAAGTACCACTAACCATGTCCAACTAGACAAGACCCAGTGACGGCATCCATTTTTCTATGAACCTGTTGAGTTCCTAGAATAAATTGACATTATACTCTATATACCGGTACCATTTTCATCACTCCATTCCACTTGTTACACTTTGGCATAAACACTGTTTCCTTGCTTACAACATTTCACCACCACAACCAGAGCCTATTCTTTAATCCAACCACCATAAAATATAAAACAAGAAACACATTACTTTTCCTTCTTCCAAAAGGTGCACATCATCTGACTCTTACAAATACACTTTCTTAAACTTGAAATCCAGTTGATATATAACATGCCAGGTGAACAAAAAGACGTAAATGGACTTATTAACCTTCTTATGCTGGGCATTCACTAGAATGATTATCATTCTAATGTAATTGGAGTTGATAAACAGGATGATTTCCCCTTGGGGAAACCAAGCTGTTATTGGCTCCATACACTAAAATAATAAGTGACCAACTTTTATTTTTATTTATTTCATTTCATTTTTTTAGTTACTTTTTTTCCTACCAGGGAACGATATTGTTTATCATTATGGAATTCGGATTGATAACGATCATTTCCACACACTAAACGATTTTTAGCCCAAAACCACAAAAATGTGGATTTGGTCTAATAATTGTCTTCTGAATGGCCAGCTTAAATGAGGAAAAAAAACATTTACAATATACAGTATATTTAGGTAGCTGTGAAGACATGTCTATAATTCATAAATTTCCACTTGTGTCTGTAAACAATGTCATATAATGTTATTGAAAAATATAAGGTACTGTTTTAACATTTGTCAAACTCACATTGATATCATGTTCAAAAATCAATAAAGGAAAGATTAAGAATTGAAAATGGTTTGATAAATAATAAATACAGGTTTCCTCCTTGCGGCATCTAACTCATATCTCAAATGAATTCTAATGCCAAAGAGAACATACAATAATACACACAAACCTGATCAGGTATCATGATATGCATTTCTTTGTAAATGTGCAACACACTTTCTATTTAATTATTGTGATAGCCATACATTTTAATTGTCATTGTATTTTAACATTAAACATAAATGTGTTCAAATA
>JABWIB010000072.1:174564-191115 GCA_016617825.1 Platyplectrum ornatum | reverse complement strand
TTGAACTTGATGGACTGACGTCTTTTTTCAACCTCAACTACTATGTTAATATGTTACTATCATGGTGCATTTAGTGTATGCTCTTTAATAAAACCATTATTTCTTCAAAAGAGTTTTGAATTTATGCTCCATAATATGGTTTTACATGGCCCCTTAAAGTGCTGGATTACTTGATAATTGTGTACCCAATTATAAAAGTGATAACAATACTTATAGTATCTCATTAATTGAAAAACGAAACTACAGGGGAATAAAAAGCTTATTACAGGGCATGTAGATAGAGCATATGCCCAATAATAATGCATTGTATCCCATCTAATTGTGGTATTAATTAGAATACCTATAACATGGCTCTATATGCAATAAAACTTATGGGAAAAATCGAGCTATTTATGGTATATATAAACTAGATGCCATATATATAAAGTCTCTTTTTTCCTCAACATATCCCCATAATATGCTTATATATATATATATATATATATATATATATATATATATATATATATATATATATATGGGATATATATATGGGATATATATATGGGATATATATATATATATATATATATATATATCCCATTATAGGATTTTATATGATATAGAGCTGTATTATAGGAGTTAATGTGAGCAAAATAAGGGACAGTTAAATACATTTCTTTATAAAGGGAATGCATACCTCCCAACAGACATGTCCCGCCCCTGGCCAGACCCTGCCCCTGTCTCAACCAAAACCCGCCCAACTCCACCTTGCCCCGTCCCAACCCCAATGAAACTGAGAGCTTAAATCTAATTGGTTGCTATGAGCAACATCCCCACTTATCAATTTCCCTGCTTAGTAAATTTAGGCCTTGGAGTGAAAGCCGAAAGCAGGACCAGGAAACCAGTGTGACGCACAATGAGCAGAAGAAGTGGCATTACGTAATTTTACAACCCTGTAATCTACATGTGAAGGAAAGTGACTTGTGAATCAGGACAGCAAAACAGCACCACCACAGATATCAAGTGACACAAGTGGCACAATTCATGAAATACAGGGTTGAGAGAACTGTTTACTTGTGGACAGCCTAGTACAGCATAAGACTAACAATGCCTAAGGACTATAACTAATGAATTTGTTTGGAAACATTTGCTAATACATGTTGGAGAGTTAGCGCTTAGTATTATGTTGTTAATAACACATATATTACATGTTGTGTTTTCAAAACAAATAGGTAAAGCAAGTACTGTCTAGATCCTAACTAATACATTCCAACATTACTGCCTTATTGTATCACACCTAGCCTTATTTACTAAACTGCTGGATTGGAAAAATGGGGATTGAAGCTCTCAGTTTAATTTTACATACTGGAGAATGAGAGCTGGAATCTGATAAGTTGCTATGGACAACATTCCCGCTTCTCCAAACCAGTAGCATAACTTCCATCCAGACTCCGGCCAAGCTCCCCCAGACTCCTCACAAGCCCTGCCCCATTTTGCCACCGCAAATTTTATTTTTGAATACCCATATTTATGACTACCTACCAGTTTGTCCCCTTATCGAGTGGGACAGCGGCGCAGTCGGCAATAAGCGGGACTGTCCCACTGAAATGGGGACATTTGGGAGGAGGTATCCCGCAGTTTAATAAATTTAGGCACTAGTGTATCACACAAATAAAAAATGCAGTTCAGTGCACACATAGTATATATTCAGTTCACAAAAAAACATATATATATATTTTTTTTGTTTATTTTTAATGTCAATGTTTCAAATGTTTTCAAAAAATCCATAGCTAAAGCTGATGAAATGTGTTCGCTTTGCTGATGGAGGATGGATGTGTGATTTGATTACAAACATCTGTGAATGTTAAACATTCAGAATACATTATCTATGCAAGTACCATTTCACTTGATCAAGCTCCATTGATTGGATGCCCTCTAAATATTTATACACTTATTGATAAACTGCCTGTTTTTCACATGTTCATGATTTGAAAATGAAATGACACTACTCATTAGCTGAGTGCAGTGGCTTATGCATACCTCGTACTTTGCCTTCATTTAATTTTTCAATCCTGTAATGTAATTATTTTTGTTTTTAAGAAATACCTAATATATATGCCATAAATTTAACCTTCATATTTCTATCAAGGGCAAAACTATGGTTGGGGGAATTTTACTGGATCCCTTTACAACTTTCATTTCATAAGGAAAAATATATTTCTATAAGAATGAAAAAGAAAAAAAGTACAATGTGTCACAAAAATATATTGCACATGTGTTCACTTTGATGGTTTTGTCATCTGAAAATCAAATGGGTTAATGTGGCACTGTTGTAAAAGGGTATATATGAACCAAAAAATGTGATGTTAAACCTAAGCAAAATAAAGAACAGACAGCTGACATTGGATATAATCCTTCCCCCAGCTTTGGTGACATTCCATAATCCACATGAGCATAGCACTGCATGTCACTGGGTGTCCTTGATGGAATTGTAGCATTGTAATGTGCAGCTGCCCATCTATTATTCTATTTATACTGCAGATCCATGGCACCAGGCAGATCAGGAGCTACTGAATACCTCTTGTTGTTGCAGTTTGCTTGATATGTTTGGATCGTATGTCAGTCTAGTCTAACAGGGTCTAACAGATGAAGATGTTTTAGGGACTACAGAGACAAATAATACTGTGGTGTATTCTTTGTTATCCTGCATTTCTTATGTATTGTATATTACTTGCTGGCTGTAAAATGTTCTTAATAACATTTCCAATATTTCCATTATTTTGTAAGTAGTAGTAATTGACTGTTATGTCTAGTACAAATCATTTGAATATAATAGGATAAATTACACTTATTTAAAACCAGGAGTTTTCATTCAAATTTAATTTTTCCATGTCTGCTTATCTTGAAAATCCATTCATTAAATATTGTATAGTAATGAAACATGATTATTCAGACTTTGATCAGAGATCATGTATAGATTTTATATGCAAAATTAACTTTAATATATATACTGTCCATTACAGTTCCAAGCAGTTCTGGAATTATATCAAAGAACATAACTGGTAGTATTTGAGTTTGGACAAATAAACCATAGGAACTTTTTTTGTCTCCCACGTCCCGAATGCCACCCTTCCAAACTCCAGACACAGTTACAGTTACCGGACTGTCTGGGGTAATCCCAAAAGGGTGGTGACCCTAGTGCTGGTCCTGCCTGGTAGTTGTATTTTATACTACGTCTTCTTCATACCTGATCTATGTATTTGTGGCAAGTATAATATTAACAGTATGTTAATGCGGACCAAGCATGCTTATGCAATCTGCCGACTATAATTGTCTTGTATCTTTAGATAGTGTATTAGTTAATTGTGTGGTCTTGGAATATTCCATGCAAGGGAAAAGCGCTGCTTTAAATTTGGTAGGGGTTTGAGGTAAAAGATATATTGAAATGAGCTAAATATATCCTCCATTTCTCCTCTGGACCGGTTTATTGAACAAAAACCTATAAATTACAGCAGAGCTCTGTAAATATTGGTCACCAGGCGACCATAAATTTAGACATAGTGACAGAGTAGCCCCTGCATGCACTTCCAATCAAATTGTAGCTGACATTTAGTATGTTATAAGAAATAGAAAGCTTGAATTTGATTGGTTGTTATTGGCAAAACCCCCCTTTTCTATTACCACAGTTTATTAAATATAGGCCCTGCAGTCAGTTTATCAGTTTATGTCAAGCATTTTTGCATTTTCATTAGTAGGAGAGTTTGAAACCTATCTGTGCCATCAAATGGCTGACTCCACACAGAACCTGCAGGGAATTTTCCTGGTAGGCCAATGTCCTTTCAATGTCACTAAATACATGAATGAATGAATGAATGAATACAGGTCACTAAAAAGCTAAGGTTGATATGGAGCTATGAAGGAATGGAACATCCAAACTGTTATCTTACTTAGCACCCCATGACATGAAGTTGTAATCCAGATTTTGAGAACCACAATGCAAAAGCCAAAAACATGTTATAAAGATACAGGTGGCTTAGGCATGGGTAGAAATACCCAAAGGTGGTGCAGGCGAAAGTACATGAAAAAAGTACTGAGAATTAACATGTGTAATGTAATTAGTTGTAAATAATAAGTAATTGATTACATTGATTTACTTCATATGTGTTAGATCACAGTGTCTTTAGAAGAATAATACCTTTAGATTGGATCTTGCTTTACACCCAGACACCTGGCGACCGCACACAACTGTGTGGAAGTTGGGTAAAAAGTGTGCGCCAGATGTGCACTTGCGGATCTCCTTTCATACTTACATATGCTAGTGGATCTGTGTGTTGGGCCAAATCTGTCTTTTTTTTTAGCAAATTTTACATGTTAATCCATTTTGTTTTGCACTATGTTAACCAGGACAGATGTTAACCGGAAGACAAAGCTTAAAATGTAATCCCCTGATTCTACAGATTTTAGAAATATCCAATATATGGTTGTAAAATGCTATTTGGGGACACTGTGGGGGTCAGAAGTGAAGGAGCGGCATTTGGATTTTTTAGTGCAGATTAAGCTGGAATGGCTTTAGTGCACCATATTGCATTTGCAGAGAGTTTTGTAGCATGAACACCCTTCCTGTCAGGGCGGGAAGGGATTAACCTTTAATTTTTTAACATTTACATTTTTTTTAAGGGTTTTCCCCAAAAGTTTTCACCAAAAGTTGGCATAGTAATCACAGCAGTTACTATGTGGGCTATCGTGAATGAAATAAATTTGAATATCAATTTTTAATGCTGGAAATTAGTTTCATTCACACAAGCTGAACATAGTAACCAACGTGATTACTATGCCAGCATTTATATCAGCAGAGTAAAAAAAAAACATATACAAAACACAGTACATTTTTCTGTTATAGATTTTTCCTATTGTTATTTTAATTATTTTATTTTTTTTACATTTTTTATATAGAACCTGAACTTATTAATTCACAAACAGTTTACTAATAGACTGTTTGTGGAAAAAAGCACAGGATCTGTCTCTTTAAAGCCGCAATTGGATAGTCAGAATTGACTAGCCAATCGCAGCCTTTGCTGGGTGGCAGGGGCCAATATATTTGGTCCCCCCAGCATCAGTAAAGATGACATTGACAGCTGCCATCACCATTCTGTCACCCCGCGATTTTGCATGTGCCCTCATCCTGTGCCTTATATAGAGGGAAGGTTCTAAAGAACATTGTTAGTCCAGTATCAGAATAGCAATAAATGAATCTGTTTTATACATCTATCTATGTATTCCTTTCAACCATTGTGCAAATATTCCTATTGTTGCAACCAATAGGAATAGGAATCCTATAGTGGTATTCCTATTGTTACAACAACTTAGATTGTGTTTATAGCTTAAGATCAGTAGTATTCAAGTTTAAACACATATAGGATTTTGAGCTTCAGGCCAGAAAATCCTCTCATACTTTGCACAGAAATAATATACTGTATATAAGCAAGTTTTAGTGGGAAACACAATCACCTTCATAGAAAAATGATTATATACATTCATAAAAACACACAGTAAGCAATTACATTGCTGTAGGGAATTAGTTCCACTCCCTTGATGACAGATAGAACATCATCATTCACAAATTCTTTATAAATGTGCATAATATTTCATTATTTGTTATTGACAATTATGACCTGTTACGCATGTATAATATGGGCCTGGACTACTGAAACCTAACTACAGGACGTCACCATACTATATGATTTTATTTTACAATCATTAACACACAAACACACATAAATGCTAGTCAGAGGTACAATCAAATCGAGCAAAGTGCCAATGGTACTGAACCTGCTGCCATTGTTCAGTGCCAATGTGCATTGGTGCCTTCTCTGTGAAAATTACTGTGACTTCAGATGAGGGTAACAGATAGAGAGGAGTTCAGCTCCTGTGCACAGATGACATATGCAGTATATTAGTAAACTGTAAGCCACTGCCTCTTTTTATCTGTAAAATTAAGTGTTTTTTATTTTGTTTGCATTTAAGTAAGGATATAGTATCAGCGGGACAGTCACGTTTTTGGGGACTGTCCCACTGTCCCTCCCGACTCCCAGTTTGTCCCGCTAAGGTGCCAAACTTTGTTTTTTATGTGATGCCGCGAGTCGCTGCATCAAAAAGGGGCGGAGCTTGGACGGGAAGGGGCTGAGTAGGGTGTATCGGGGAGGAGTCGGATTCGGGGACCGTGTAAATTGGGAGGTATGGAATAGCACATAATATAAGTGGGGTATATTAAGGTTTGGAAACAGGGCAACATGTGCCATGTTTCACACAATATGCACAACATGGACATTCACAATTTTATTGCGACAGTTTAGATTGAATTATATATATTAAAAATATATGATCTCTGACCTGGACACCTTTGTGACTCTTTTCCAGTACCTGGCTTTTTGCCTGCTACATGCAGTCTAACCAGTCTCTGAAACTAAGAAACTAATCTGATTGGTTGCTATGGGCAACATCCCCACTTTTCAATCTTCCTGCTTAATAAATTTAGGTCAAGGAGTCAGTTAGCATTTCTGAAACTTCTTGGTTTTGTTCTGTCAGTGACAGCCTGTTAGTGATGATGTCAGAGCTATACTTAATATAAAATACAGAAGCTAAAGGTGACACATACTTCTGAGAGTTAATGGTGGAGTTATTATGGGCGAGGTACGGCTGTTCATGGTGCCCCTGGAGCACTTTTAGCAGTTTTGGAAACTACAGTACACCTGAAAAACCTGCATGGCTACTAGAAACATGTTAATTAAATTCAAATGCACTAAGAAAAATGCTGTCTATTAGATAAATGTTGATTCATTTAATTATGAATCCACATTTCATGTACATTGTGTATTTGGGTGTTTCTATGCGTTTCATGCTTAGTAAGCAAAACTGACTGAAATATGACATTGCATTTGGGCCAGTATCTAAATTGTGACTTTTTAACATTTCAAGGTGTTTTCATTTTCACTCCTAGATTGAGGTTAAAAAAGGACCATAGTTCATTTATTGACTTGAATTAGAATTAAGACTATGGCCTAAATTCACTAAGCTGGGAGTTTGCTGGGGAACTGAAAAGTGGGGATGTTGCCCATAGCAACCAATCAGATTCAAGGTCACATTCTTCAGTATGTAAAAAGAAACTGAGAGCTCAAATCTGCTATGGGCAACATCCCCACTTTTCAATTCCCCAGCAAACTCCCCGTTTTGTGAATTTAGGCCTATATCCTGTGATGCTGGCCCTGATAATATATCCCTTGTCTTCATTGCCCTTCAGAGGCCGTAACCAGACACCTTCATTCGCTACACACCTTAAGCTCCTGGGTGTGCACCACAGGCCGTGAGACATAGCGTACCCTTGTTTTTCTATTCAGGGGTTATGTGTCTCCAGGTTCATATCAATATAATGATTCCTGTGTGGCAAACTTTTGCTGATCCCCACTGCTATACCCCTCCCAAGAGGAAAAAAACATGTTGATAAAAGGTACTACTAAAGGGTGGCAAGGCATACAGAAACAAGGAGGCGGAAATACAGAATCCTTATCCTTAAATAGGTTGCATTCCTAACCCATCCCTCAGGCTACCCAACCCCTTTGTTAAACTCAAACAAAGAAATACCAGCGCTTTATACCTTACTTAATACAAATATGTACCAGATGAGCCTAATGCTTCTAATAAAAAATATCTTCATTTATTAAACACACATAAACAAACAAATAAATAAATACAGTCTGGTACCAATACATAAAATACAATGCTAATATTTCACACACAGATAATGTTTTTGAGGGGCAGCTCTAATGGAATAAACAATGTATAACCTCATAACCTCAAGGCACTTTTTTTAACAGATACAATATCTCAATATAATTCTAGGGGCAGCATACAAATGTGTTTCAGACAGCATGGATGATGCGAAGGAGGTATTGTAATTTTATAGTATAGGCACACCTTATGCAAGCTACAATATCCATCTTTATTTCATCCCCACGTGTCATAAAAATCATTATACCAACAATGAAAGAAACTCACTACTTTACCATATAGACAACATCCTAGTCCCCACTATACAATTCATACTTAACTTATACTTGAGCTGTGAGCGGGAATACAGTAACCCAGCGAGCATTCGGCCCCAAAGTGCTAGCTACTATGTATAGTAAAAGATAATTATTTTCATATGAACATTACAACACAACTGCCAACTGTATAATGGGCACTTCCAATACATCTCATGTAAAGAAAACATGAAAATGAATCTAATATCTTTTTTTGACCAATAAACAGGCATCATTGGATACGCTCACACATAAGGGAACCAGGAGAAGCCAAATAGGACAAGCAATGTCCAGACAATGGACCAGATCCAGAGTTTTAATATCAGAGGAAATCATGTAGAACATTAAATGGTTAAAGCCCTGTTGAACTTCAAGGGGAGTCAAATGAATTCTCTTGCAGGGAGAATTCTTTGCTTGCACAGAGATAGTGACCATCTGACTTAGACAACTATTGAGATTGGGATAAGAAAGTGTGACCTACCCTGCATTTTAACATGTTTTTGCATATGTGTAACTTTCCACCTTACTTCCTTATATTTTCAATGCTGCATCTGGTCCTATTATAGTATTACGGCTGATTAATAAACAGATCACTGACAAGAGCCAAACTAGTTGTTAGATTGTGTTTTCAGTAGCCCTTGAAAATATCACATTGTGTATCTCAATGTTTGTGCCAGGCAGTTGGCAAGAAAACAGCGAATGATCTGCTAACAAGTGAATATACACATATTGTATTATATCTCAGGTTTTGTTCATTACAGTTGTGTTTCAGAGTTAGCAATATCCCATTCACGAAAAAGTGAAAACGGGGTCTGAAGACGTGGGGATGGTAAGTGAAATGGAAATATCCTGGGTTTTTAATACTGGATATTATTGGTGGCAATATACATGGCGGCAATGTGAACATGGTATTATTGTTGTTCATAACTTTCTTACAAAGTTTTAATTTGAAGTTGCATTATTCAGCTAGGAGTATGGTATAGACATATATACCTGTACAAGGCTTAAAATAGATGGTTTAGTGTTATGTCTAATTTATAATTTTATTTAGTGGTTGACTCACATCTGGTAGTGGCAATTAAAACTAACTTATAGGATTGCATATGGGTCAAAATGGCAACAAATGACAACATAGAATACAGTATTGTTTTAACTCAAAAACTGCATTGCATTTTGAAGCAGAATGGCTTTGCTTGTTCTGGAATTACAAGGACAGATGTAATGGCAGATTTGGCATTTTCTGAAACATTCTGCAATTTATAAAATTTCAAATCAGCAATGGTTGAATTAGGAATTCATGTAAACCATGTTTCATTAAGACTCTTCTGACACCTGCTCTTAAAAATTCAGCACATGTGCCGTGCATTCTGGCTTTCTGTATTCCACAAAATGATATCTTATTCAATCACAGACATAATCAACTTTATTTTTTTATTTTTTTTGGCTTGGAATAATGTCGCTTTCTGTTTGTCAGTGATGTGAAACTACCTAAATATACTTCAGCATTCAGCAACTAGAGAACCAGCCCAATTACTCAGCTTAATGTACTTGGAGAGTGTTGTTTTATGATGATATAGTAAAAGCTTCCAACAGATCACATTCTCTAATAAATCAACATGTAGTTTTATCCATAAAAGATACTATTTCCAAGTGAGCCTATAGTTGATGTGATTTTCCCCCACAAAGCAGATAACAGATGCAGCTACATGATTATATACTGTAGATTCTCGCAATTACAATTAAGGGACCCACATTATTTAGTAGAATACAAACACACACTTCATGTGCATCAGTTAATGACAAAGGACATGATCTTCTGTGTCTACGTAGATAAATCCCCCATCGATATGTTGTCTGGATTTAGCTCATAATGTAACTATTATTGCAGACTGTATATTATTCTGCTATACTGTTTCATGGAAACATAGTTTGTGATTGTACATAAGAACTACTTTGACGTCCAGTCTGCACAATTTGTAAAAAGGACTTTACCAACCCTATATCATTTTAGGGATGTGGTTTGCTGGTTCCCATACCAATAGGAGTGTTTTTTCCAACCCCATCCTTTCTCCTAATTCCTACCATAGCCATCCCTTTTAGGCAACCTTACTTTCCCTGCAGCCTAACCCTAATTCTCCATTCCCTGCACCCAAACCTTCTCCTTCTCTGATCCATCTCATCCCTACAACTTAACCCTAACCTTCCCCTCGCCCTTCTATGAGCAGTTGTAACTTTTTGCAAATATTATAGCATCCACCTGCTTATGCAGTACCAGTAGCAGGTCACTATGTGTCTGTGTAGTTATTAAATGTTTGTTTCACTGCTTTACTTACCTGATTCGTACTTTCATAGGCACCTCTGATGTTTGCAACATATTTGAAAACCTCGCCACTGCTGCAGCACAGAGTCCATAGGAGTATGTAGCTAGGCCCGAATATTTTGTCTTACCTGAGGTGGAAGATGCGGGTAAGATTTCAGTTGTTTAATGTACACACATGTGGCTAAATTTACTAAGTGGTTAAATTAGATTGAGACTGAAAAGTGGGAATGTTTCCCATAGCAAGCAATAATAATTGAGCTCACATTCTCCATTGTGTAAAATGATACTGTGACCCTAGGTGGCAGAACTCGTGGCCCATCTGCCACACAAACCAGAAGTTCCTTGAGAAAAAAAAGCAGGGATTAGAACCTTTCTTTCTGAAATTACTTTGTTTACACGTCACTGAGGCTGTGCTTAATCCTTAATTAAAAAACTTAATTTATTTAGTCCAAACTTTGTTTATGATAAAGTCACAACCTTGTGACAACATTTTTGATTTGTCTTCCACATTGATATACATTTTTGTGTTTTTCTATACAAATCAGATGTGGTATTATTTTACAGTATGATTCATGTGGTAGTATACTCAAGTGTCTCAAGGGATAAATCACAGGGCATACAATTATAATGTAATTCTTGTAACATACATTGTCAATGAATATTAAGCACAAAAAGTCATGTGTTACACATTTTTTCAAGATTATTCAAGTTTAGGCTTAAAATTATATTGTGAAAAAGTATAGTTATAAAAAAACAGCACAGACAAAAAAAGGTGTTAACAATCCAGTTACGTGTCTGTATCCCTGACCTACTGTTGTCCTGATTTGGTGGCTCACTCTCTTTTGCACTGTCACTGTCTGCTACCAAATCCTCTGACAATGGTTGTTATAAGGCCAGATTATGGAGCAGACAGCACGCCCATACAATATCTGCCACCTTACTAGGGGCATAGAGGAGCTTGCCACCTGACTTGTCAAGACAATGGAACCGAGATTTTAACAGCCCAAAGTTATGTTCTATCACACATCAAGTAGACCTGTGCGCCGCGTTATATCGGTGTTGTGCAGGAGTATCAGTATGCAACAGTGGTGTCATTAGCCAGGAGTGACACTCATATCCTGAGTCACCTGTGGAGAAACAAAATACAGCTATTATGATTACATAGCTTAGATTATATGTGGACCTAATACGTGAAAGCATACATACCTAAAAGCCAGCCCTCTGGCATTTCACCAGCTTCAAACTGATGATTGAGGGCTGACCGGTCCAGAATATAGGCATCATGACAAGAGCCGGGAAAGCTGGCATAANNACTCATAATCCTCTGCTTAGCATCACAGACCACCTGTACATTGAGGAAGTGATAATGATGTCTATTGCAATAGACAAAGGTCCTACCTCTAGGTGGTCTCAGATCAATATGAGTGCAATCTATGGCTCCCAGTACAGATGGAAACCCTGAGAGCTCATAGAATGGCAGTTTCAGCTCCACTCTGTGTCCCGGCGGGTAAAACAGACATGTTTGCGCATGATTTTACACAGAGCACTTAACACTTGAGATGAGTGTCTGGAAATGTTGGCTGTGAAATTCCAAGCACCTTTCCAGACACTGACTGAAAGGATCCAGTGGCAGAAAGTGATTGGTACACAATAATTTATGCAGCCCCGACACTGCATGACACCGGGTGGTATCAGGCTCCAAATACCTTCTCACATAAAAGCTCAGGAAGCTGCTGCGGTTAAGCTGAAACATTTTAACAACCTCCTGATCAGCCAGGTCCAACCACACATGGGATGTACGTACGTTCCTGAGAAGCATACGCTGGAGGTGGTCCTGGGGCGGGTTATGGTCAGGGTCTACCTGTCCTTCAGTCACTGTGGGCTGAGGACTTTCTACCTCCATGACAACGCACACCAGAAAAAACTCTATCTTAGCCACTACACTCAGTAAAGATACTGCATCCCACACAGGCACACCCATAATTGACCATTTATATAGGGTTCCTAATTAGGCTTTCATTGATGGGTGGTGAGTTTCAGAAATTCGCATAATAAAAGTGTCTCTGTTTGTTTGTGCAAGTTTGGAAAAACTCACATGTTTTCACCGGGAAACCATCCCGACCTATAGTGAATACTATCACATGTATGTGAGTCATGTTAAAAGTCGACCCATAGAGTGAATTTTGGGCGAGTCTCAAACCAGCGAAAATGAATAAATACTGAACTCACCCTAAAAGCAAAACTCACCCTAAAATACCTGGCCACTGGGGTGATGGGGGGAAAACAACAGAAATAATAAATTCAAGTAATAAAAGGATGATTAAATCTTCTGTTGTGTAGGACTCCATGTAGGTAAGGTTCAGAGAAAATCTTCAGATTATATATATATATATATATATATATATATATATATATATATATATATGGAATCACCATAGTTGTGTGATCACAGATGTATGTGTTCAATAATAATGGAGATATTTGTTTTTTAAAACTTTAATATACCATAGCCATACTTGGTAAGACAGCATTCGTTAAAAATTCTACTTCGTAAAATCACCAAATTACATTAGATAAATGTCTTAGCCATGTTAAGACATTCATATTTTCAAATTCAAGACAACCAAAGTTTGTAAAACTTTTCCTTCACTTTCAACTTTTACATCAAAAAATTGCAGAAAAATATTGATTACAGCTCAAGATGTAATACAAGCTGAGCTTACAAAAGAAAAATGCCAAGATTTATAAAAACAGTATCTGAATTTTGAAGTTCTATAATATTAACCCATAATAACTGTATGTATACATCCAAAGCAATAGATATTCTATGGTGTGTTTAGTAAAGTTTGAACTTCTTTGTGGCACAGTTGTGTTGGTTTAATGTTGCTCTTGTAGTGGTTCACGTAGACAGTAGGAGGAAGGAGCGATGGAAGAGACACGTAGGGTGATATCGTCGATATAGTTGTGCCGTCTAATTCAAAAACGCTCTCACCCTTCATGTGTCTTGGCCATGTGCTTTATATCTCCTTCTCTTGCCTGGTTTGTTTTGGCATGCAGGTGTAGAATCTTTTCGGCGTCTCAGGGCTGGTGGGCTCTGTAGCTGCTTTCTGGATCCGTTGTCACAAAGAAGTTCAAACTTTACTAAACACACCATAGAATAATTATACCAACAACAAACCACATTAAGGGGGAGCGCTTTCACCAATCCCTATCTCCACCAACCCTGTACCATAATCTAAACTTGGCGGTAAAGATTAGGTTACCCCTGAGATAGGACCGAGCAGCACCCCCAACACCACTAGCACGCCCACACACAGAGCTGTGCCTAAGACGCCAACCACCCTCTATAACAAAACAATAGATAGATCATCTAAGACATTTAGAACAATTTTCCTGATCATTATCAGGTTGCAATAGGCATTCACAGGGGAGAAAGCTACACAGATTTGTGCATGGATTCTTCCATAAGGGAATATCTCTCATGAAATAATTCATTTGGTGGAGGAGAGCACAATAGAAATTAACTTTTTTGGAAAAGTAATATAATTTAATATTTACCTGGGCAGCAGTAAAATAAAATAAAATAAAATAAAAATTAGAAAAATAATAATAATTAAATAACGGGAGGGCTCTTGGCATTATTACCTTCTCACCACCACTTTCCTTGATTGTTTTAAGTGACGTTGTCATGTCACGTTTCAGCATGACGTGAGGTCATCACATTTCAGCGTGACGTGACGTCATCACATTCCAGTGTGGAATGCTCTGGACAGAAGGAGGGGGTGCGCGGTGCAAGTCTTGCCTAGGGCGCCCTCAGACCAAGCACCGGCCCTATGTAACTGAATAGCACTGTATGTATAAAGCTATTATATTTTATATTGAATTTGACTTGTTAGTCACCTTGTTTTCCTTATGCTTTGACAAATACCGTATATCTTCAGTTGCTTTACACTAAGTTTCAACAGACATCTACATTCTATTGTCAATGGGTCTGCTTCTGGAACTCCTTGGCCTAGATTTACTAAACTCAGGGCTGCCAACTTGTGCGAATGAATATCAGAGAGATTGTGATCAAGGTGCTGCACAAAAGGGGTGTAACCTGGGCCACCAAAGGGGTGTGTCCTGTGGATAGCTCCACCCATGGGGGTGTCTAACTAGTCCATGAGAACTATTTCACAATAAAAAAGGTAACATCAGTATTTATTGTTTGTTAAATTGTCAGTTAATAATAACTTTCAATATTTATTGTAAAAGTTTTAAGTAGGATCCACTGACGCTGATCCAGTTAATGAATTCTATCATCATAACACAATGTTTTCTTGAACTCAGCATCAGGGAGATTGCCCAGGGAGATCAACCACTTTTCAGGTAAGTCTCCCTGATATTCAGCGAGAGTTGGCAACTATGACTTCACTGCGGGAAAGTGGAGATGTTGCCCATACAAATTCTAGATGACATTCTCTAGTATGTAATAGGAAAATGATTGGTTGTTATAGGCAGTTATTTCCCGCAGTTTAGTAAATCCAGGCCCTATATATATAAAAAATAAGAGCCACACAGCTCTTTTCTTTTATTTGCAAATCACAAAACTTTTATTCTATAAATTTCAGCACAAAAAATGACTAACTTGCACATAATAAACATAGTCTGAATAAACATAGTGTTTTTAATAAACAGAAGCAGCTTTAAGTTCTTGCTGCAGAATATATCAAAATATGGATAGATGACTTAAGAAAACAATCCCTATTGTATTATTTTTCTATGCACTGTATATGCTTGCAGGTTTGTGAGGCTATAATAAACTCTCTCTTTAATTGAAAGGTACAGCAATCTTCTGTAATGAAAGCAAAAAAGATGTGAAGATTTGATGTATTCTGTGCACGCCGCTCTTACTATTTCCCTGCTTTAGGCAGGATACGCATGATTGAGAAACCTAGTGGAAGAATGTACAAGATGAGTATTGTGTATATAAAAGTATGTTACCTGCCAAAAGGGCTATTTCAGCCTGACACACTGCAACCTCATTAATGTCATGTTTTCATATAATTTAAAACATCTCACTTTCGGCAATGATATTAACTAGATGGACTACCGAATGTATAATGGTCACACATGATTGCCCATGCGCAATTCTCTGTGTAAGAGGATAACGCATCTAAAGAGAAACACATTACGTTCTGCGGAGACTACCTAAGAATTGATATTTGCCTGAGCAACAATAACAAAGAAAATAGATCACTTTCCTTACCAACATGGAACAATGTTTTACAGTCTGGTTTATTCGGCCAGAGAGCAGATTCTTAAGGTTCATATTAAACGGTGTGTTTCATTACTGCAACAAGCTCACACTGACCCAGACTTTCTCTTTGTAGCAGATAGATAAAAATGACATATCTGTAGGCACAGTTTTCTTTTCTTCTAAGACTAAAATATATAAAAAAAACTTTGTCTGGCTTCTCAAATGGCTGCAATATGTTTACCAATATAATATTTTTTGACCTGTGGAAGCCCTTGAATTGTGTCTAAACTGCTAAAAGACACTTTTGCAAAAAATAACACATTTGGGATTACTGCCTTTTTGCTGTTTTCTTTCAACTGATATGCGTTTTATGAACCAAATAAAAGCACAATCTCGGTCACAATCTTTTAAGTAATATTTTCTTGAAATGATGCAAATGTAATCTCAAATTACAAGCATATACAAACTGTGATTTCAAATAGTATTTCTTATTTTTAAAGTATGCTAAAGCATAAACAGTTTTAGTACAATGCTCAACAACATGACAAAGTTATATTAACTATAAAGTGTGCGCTCTTGTTTTCATTTATAGTATAAATAATAATAGCTTTAGATGACTTAACCCCTTCCCGACCGCTGACGTATATATACGTCATGGTCGGCATGTACTTGCCGACCGCTGACGTATATATACGTCATGGATTTAAACTGGCACAGCGTCTATTGACGCTGTGCCAGTTTGAACATGTCTGCTGTCAGTGACAGCAGACATGTTGGGGGAAGCTGCAGGAGCAGCTTCCCCCCCCCGCCGATCGCTGCGATCGGCTGTTCAAATGCGAACAGCCGATCGCAGCGAATATAGTGTTACCGTTACCGGTAACACTATATTCCTAATGTGATCGGTGCTGTACTATACAGCACCAATCACATTA
>JABWIB010000072.1:142778-158894 GCA_016617825.1 Platyplectrum ornatum | reverse complement strand
TGACGAATTTATATCACTGACGAACGCTGACGAAATTAATTCTCTGCACAATTCGTCAGTTAGTGAATTCCCCCCTAGGGCCGGCGTTTTCACTGGAAACGACGGCTTTTTCTGGCAATCTGAATGTGGTATTACTTTAGAAATGTGAAACTGCAGTGGTAGGTGGCAGGACACAGACAGCTCTATTGGAATAAAAACACATAATTATTATTATTATTGTTTATTTATAAGGCACCACCCAGTATCTGTAGCAATGTACAATGGGCGAAATACATCACATACAAGTTTTACTCACTGAGCCACCATCAATGCCATATCAGTGAATTGGAGAGAAGGAAAGAAGGCAGAACTGACAGAAAAGAGTAAAAAATGCATGAGGAAGAGAGAGTTGGGAGAGAGAAGAGCAAACAGAGGAGACAACAAGTTTGGTCAGGAAAAAAAAAATAAACATGCCAGGATGAGAGCTGGCAGCAGAGCAATGGACAAGAGCCTGGAGAGCGTGGAGACTTGTGAGCAGAGTGGACCTAAGGGCTGCGAGCATGGACAGCAAGCTTAGGATAGAGCAGAAGTGGCTAGATCAGAGAGGAGAGCTGGGAAAGGATAGACTAGGAGCTGGTAGAGCTGATAGACAGAGAGATAGAAAGAGGACAATAAGAGGAGATGTGAGCTCAAATCTGATTGGTTGCTATGGACAACTTTCCAATTTTCCAATCTCACGGTATAGTACATTTAGGCATAGGAGTGGGCGGTGCTGCTTCAGTTCCCAGCAAAGACACCTGAAACATGAATATATTTTTTTTTATTTTATTTCTATTTTTTTACAGTTTTTTTAAATAAACAAAAGATAGTTGTTGATTAATCAGAAAATCCAATTGATTCAATATATATCTTGGTTACGCTTTTCAGCGTATTATTATTATTGTTTTTTAAGTGGTCATCCATGGTAATTGGTATTTTTGCCCAAAACCCACGATAATGGTGAGTTTTGGCCAAAAATCTGCCCGTGAATGACCACCTTAAGAGAGGAACATTACATCTTGGTATTACCATGATTTATTTCAGGGGAGGTAAATTCTGTTGCAAACTATTTTAGAGATAAGAGTATATGTTTCCTAGGTCAACTCTAAATAACCATGTAACGCTGGTCAGTATCTGTGTGCAATAAGCAAAAGTAAGCTATTTTTTTTACTACTATAGAAATCCGACAAGGTTTTGCCAAGGTGTAACTTTCCTTTCTTATTTTTAAGTCAGGATCTGGACCATAGTGACTGTGGACCCGAACCAGACATCAATGGAGGCTACCATGCAGAATTTGCATACCTAACTTCGCTCTGTAATATAACAGTGCCACTGCACTCTTCCAAGTCGGAAAGGAGTTAAGATCTCCGAAGGAATACTGGTAGAAACATTGGCAGATCCTTATTGCCAGATGCACTTGTGTCTTTTCCACACAATGAAAATGGCAGCTACTCTCTCTCAGGTAATATAGGAGAGGTAGACTTATTGTTTGGTTAATAAATTGTTTAATAACTGGGATTTTCCTAATCTACATAGGCTGTCATTTTAATTACACTATTTTACCTAGTTCTCTTGTTTATTAAACTAAAAGTTATTAAGGAAATATTCATTATAAAAAATTAATTGGATAAGTTTATTTTTAGAAGAGGGCACTAAGGGTTTTTGTTTTGATATGTTAAATTGAATGTTATCCAGTAAGTAAGAAGAAAGGCAGACACAAAGCTTTTATAGAAATATCAATAGTCAGAACATATATTAAATAACATTATTTAATTTTCGAGTTACAGTAAAGTTACAGTAGAGCAAGTTAAAATTGCAATATCTTTCCTTTTTATGTATGGGTAGAATTTCTCTGCTATTTTATGTTGTGTAACAAACAAAAGCAACGAGAAGAGGTTTATCTTGTTACTTAAATAATCAATTTGGGAAATGACTGTGATGGATGAGCAGAGGTCCTATAAAACCAGACCTTACTTGGCATATCTCTTTACTTATCTGCAAAACATGTGGTACCTGACAATGTCCAGGAGACAATAGTATAAATTCCAACTACTGGGTCCTAGAAGATAAGACTCTACGCTGGGAATCTTGGGCTATAGTGTACTGCTTTACAGAAACTGCATGTTATCCACAAGAAACACTGTCTGAAGGAAATATTAACATTTTGATTAGCAATTATTTTATATATTATTTTTTAACATGTAATTTATATATTTATATTTACATATAACTACAATCTAGACACCATAAACAATCTAGAGATTATTCACAAAAGTGACTGAACTATTTGAATGAGAATCAATGTGATTTCTGTTATTATTATTATCTACAATAATAATAATAATAATAATAATAATAATAATAATAATAATAATAATAATAATAAAAATAATACATTTTTATTATTTGTCTTTTTGGGATTTTTGCAAACAGCTGTGCATTGCCCAACTTTTTTTTTATTTGTTTGCTTATTTATTTATTACCAGGTTTTTATATAGCTCCATCATATTATATAGCAGCATCATATTATATAGCAGCATCATATTATATAACACCATCATATTATATACCGCTTTACAATTTGTATGAGACAGAATTGGTGGGGAAGGGGGCTGTGACTGCAGGCTTACAAGGGGATTGATACATAGGGGCTATTACACATAGACTAGGGACAATTTATACCCCATTCACATTACCAGCCTTGAAAGCCAGGGTGTAGAGCTGGGAAAATTGGGACACCAAAGGGGTGTGTCCTGTGTATAACTCCACCGATGGGTGTGTCTAGCTTTGTCATGACAACACAATAAAAATAGCAGCCTCAGTATTTATTGTTTGTTAAATTATCAGTAAATAAACACTAATTGTGTATTTATTGTGAAATTGTAAATAGGATCCACAGACTTTTTTTTTATCTTTATAGAAATAGGAGGCAATTAATGAACTCTGTCATCATAACATAATGTTTTCTTCAATTGAATCAGCATCAGGAAGATTGACCAATACTTCAGGGAGTCAGGGAGTCTCCCTGATATTCAGCGAGAGTTGGCAACCATGTGCTATTCTATCTGTAATATAAAATGCAGTGTCATGGCTTTTCTAAGCTTTTTTGAGAGTCCCATAATAGGGTCACATAAATATGTTTTCAAATTCAAATTGAGAGCTAACTCCTCACAGCTACTGTGAACTAGGTAAGTCTGCACAGAAAAAACAATAGAAATGCACCAGCACTATATATATACAGTTTGTGTAGGAGAGAGAGAATATGTTATATATACAACCTTGTATGTCTAAATTATTTAGTACCAGCATGGGTAAAATATGCTCTAATTGTGATTTTCAAAATACCAATTACTGCAGCTGGTGTAGTGTACTTTAGAAATAAAAAAAGCATACGTAAACCATCCAACTCAAGTTTTCCTTAAATAAATCACTTTAAGCTAGCAACAAGAAATTGAAAAGTAAGAATAAAGAGATATTGAAGGAGTAGAAAATAACAACCATCTGGCAAGTTTTAGAGGATTGTACATTCATACACCCAGTCAAAGCTTTGTTCTAGGAAATCACAGGGAGAAATATGTTCTGCTCATCATGAAATATAATTGTCTGAAAACAAACTGAGATGTGAAAGGAAATGTCAAAGGTTTTAAATGAAGGGGAAATGTTTTAGGGATTGGTTTTAATGTAGTTTCTTAAGCAGAGAGGGTGTGCGAGAACTTCACAGCAACAAAAACAAAAGTCAAAGGAAAACCACTGAAAATGTAGCTGTAAATGATTTCCAAGAATTACTACATTATGTTTCAATGTATAGTAAAACAATAGCCATGTTTTGAAAACTGAAATGAAAAATATTTAGATGAGTGAAATGACAATATTAATAGTTGTTCCAATTAAACGTAGTAGTTCATTTAAGGGAGCATTCCATCAGAAAGGAAGAGGAAGAGAGTGGGAGTTCTCTCCATAAAATCATTGGCAGACCATCATGTTTTATGTCCCCTCTGGGGCTCTGATAAAGAATAGGTCCAATCCTAGCAATCAGTGAGGGCCATTTATCTTTTCTTGGCATGATAAGCAGGAATCACTCTGATTGATCAGGCTTTCTAAATGTATGGGTTGCACATTGTGCACTGCATTAGCTGCATGGAACACTCACTAGAGCTATTGTTTGTACTGATAATAACTTTAATGGGAATTCCAATTGGTCAACTAAAAGAATTCTCAGATAGAACACAACAGAGTTAAACTGCCAAGCCACCAGAAAAATTTTAGCCCAAATCCACGATTTTTGTGGATTTGTGCTAAAAATCATCTAGTGTGTGGGCTGTAAAATCACAAAAACTATAAAACCGTATAAATAGTCATCATTTAATATTATCAATAAAAATGGCAATAGAGAGACTCTCAATAGATAGAGATATAGCATTATGTCTACAATATCTCATTCCAATATCTTAATGATGCTATAGATATTACCAGTATGTCTCTGCCATAAAATGATGCTTTCTGAGTTTTTTCTAAAATATAAAAAATATGTCTTATAATTGTTGAAGTGACAACAGGGCTTTTTTGTTCTTTTTTAAAACCCATGCAACTTTGATCATTATTTTCACCCTTGTATACAGCATCTGTGAGAGGCATCTATTATCCTAACCACTTGAGACTTCCATGACATTTGTGTTACACATTTATGTAACATATTCCTGGATAACAAAAGTTCTCATGCATCTATATTATATCAACATGTGGTTTTTCAATTGATGCTTATTTTGTGTTATCTTGTGGCAACTTCAATGAATTGATAAATCAACAGGCCAATTTAAATGGTTTTAGGCATACAGAATCAAGTAATGATGGAGCAATACTCATTTTACTGGGTTTTGTTGTAGAAGGTTAATATATTATGGGGCCAATTCAATTGTGCGCGAAGTGAAAAAATATTGCGGTTTTTCCTCATTAGCATAAAAATTCGCGTGAAAAAAATTGAATTCAATTGTTTTAAATTAGGCGCGAAAAACTAGTCATGACCAGTTTTCTTTCTCGCACCTCCAAGAGGTGCGAGATGCAATATAAGTCAATGGGGATTTTTTTTTTTATTTTTTTTATTTGTTTTTGGGCAACAGCAGCTTATAAATCAGTAATGTAGTATAAGCATTTCTGTCAATGAAATGGTTACATTTGTATACCTGTATACAGCAGCATATACAAATGTAACCATTTCATTGACAGAAATGGTCATACTAGGATTCTCATTCATAACAGTTGCAGCATATGTCTTCCATAAGCAAATCACGTTAAAACTGACCTGTGACATGATTTCTAATGAAGGCANAACTGTTTNTGCTGTGAATGNGCATCATAGCCCATTCACACTTTCCACTCGCACAACTTATTTTTATCGCTAATGATAAAAATAAGGCGCAAAATTTAAGTCATGACTAAACATATGAATCCCGTGATAAATTGGGCGAGAACCCATGACCAAAATAACGTGACTAAATAATTTGTGACTTGCTAAACAATTGAATCGGCCCCTATATGTAAGAAAATCCTTTTTCCATACCAAATATTTATGCTGCAAGCAAATGTTTTATTGTTTTTTGTTATGTTTTGCTATAAAAATATTGCTTTAATGTTTTATTATTTTTTTTGTTTTGTTATAAAAATAGTATGATATTTTGGCAATAGTTATAGAGATATGAATAATAATATAACTAGTATGTTTCTTATATTCTTTCACTCCAGTGTGCTGTAATATATAAGATATGTCTTGCAATTAAATTACATAACATTTACACATAGTTTAAATTAAA
This sequence comes from Platyplectrum ornatum, assembly GCA_016617825.1. Taxonomy (NCBI): domain Eukaryota; kingdom Metazoa; phylum Chordata; class Amphibia; order Anura; family Limnodynastidae; genus Platyplectrum; species Platyplectrum ornatum. Next base: position 153,069 of record JABWIB010000072.1, on the reverse strand, counting down.
AAAATCTTAACAATTCTAAAATAGTCTGCTTTAGGCCTAAAACCTAGGAATGACCTCATAAAATAAAGATATCAATGGACTTTAATGCTTCAGACGAAAAACCTTTAGAGGTCATGAGTGTATAAATTCCGAATCACACATACACTATGTAGCTCTATCTGTTCACATGGTGTGGATAAAACCAGTGATTTCCTCCTATTGTTCTTCATTCATTGAATTTCAACATGAGATTCTGTAACCTCATTACAGAAGAGCCTTGAAAGGAAATTAGAAGAACCACTGTGGGATTTACCCTGAGAGAATTTCGATGACCTGGATTGGTGGCTTTTTAGGTCATTCATTTCACATGCTATTTTTATGCAACTGATCTTGCGTATTTACTGAATAAAATGAAGGTAATTAATAAAGGGCTACAGTGTAATGGAAATGTTCTCCTCTATAATAACAATGGCAACTCTTTAATGTGTTGTACGGAATGAATCTATTATTTTTGTCATAGTTTGCATTACAGAATATGAAAAGAAAACAGCAAACACATTTTTCTCACATTTATACAGAAGTAGGTTACATAGTTCTGCTTTTAATTGTTGTCACTTTAAAGTTGTATATTTTTAGAACCAATTAGTGAACTTACTAACCATGGATTGTGTCCTTCAATGTGCACTTATCTTGGACCATTTACAGTCATTCAGCTTTTTTTTTGTAACTGTTTAGACAACATTGTGACACGTGAACAAAGCTGATACAGACAGAAGGCAACCGTGTATCTGGAGAGATCTATTTATAAAGTTCCTGGCTGTCTTCTGTGAATGTATAACACAATCTATGCTAATCTCACCTTGCCTTCATAGTTGTGAGGAGACATCAGACTTAATCATGTAGGAAGTGGTTTCCAAACTAAACAATTCTAATCAACGTTTATCAGACCGCTTTTAACCTCCTGTCAATTAATGTCTCTTCCATTAAAATCATTAGATAAGGATTTACAGGATGCTGAGTTTTAAATAATGCAGTTGATCGAATGGCATTATTGACATAAAAGTCAGGTTAAAACATTTATCTCAAGGGTGAAGATAGGAAATGCATCAATTTCTTAGTTGGGTAAACATGTCTCTAAATAAGTTGTGATTTTTACAAGTTTTAACATTTTGTTTATTCCCATTCCACTTGATTCCTTTACTTCCACCAGAATAGTCACATTCTGATACGCAGGAGTGCACAGCATTTAGCACAGTTGTCGACTTGATGGCCTGCCACTGACAAGATGCTTACTTTGTTTTCAGTTTTTTTCTTGTTAAATTTTCCAAAAGATTTATCAGTACTTTAGTCTGCCATTACAGACACAGCTAATCAGATTCAAGCTCACATTCTACAGAATGTGAAATGAAACTGAGAGATAGAAACTGATTGGTTGCTATGGACAACATCTCCACTTTTACATTTGCGTAGTTTAGTAAATATAGACCGGAGGGACCAAACTATTTCTTATTTAGCTGTGAATCTTTTGAAAAGATAATACTGCACATTGCTCTATCTTGATGTGATTATGAAAGACAAATAACATTTAAAAATATTCTTCAAGAAGACAGGACAACTTTGCTATTTAAATCGGATAGGTGCAGATATTCCAAAACTGTAAATAGTGTGACTTTTTGTTGGGCTTCAAGTGGAGAAAGATTAAATAGCATAAATTCAGCACTGATCTTAGTAAAAAAAAAAGGGAACCAAAAAGGTGTACTGGTTGTCGGAAATTGCTAATAAATCTGGTAACCGTATATACATCAGAAAATATGGTTACTTATAAAATTTATGTTCCTTCCTTCACACCAGGGCCTAAATTTACTAAGCAGGGAGGTTGCAGAGAGACTGAAAAATGTTGCCCATAACAACCAATTATATTCAAGCTCTCTGATTCATTTTACACACTGGAGAATGTGAGCTTGAATCTGATTGGTCGCTATGGGCAACATCCTCAATTTTCAATCTCTCTGCTTATTAAATTAAGGCTCAAATCTGTTTCTCTTTGTTTTCCCTAAACAAAATTCAAATAAAAGTAATCCATACATACCTACCACTCTCGATTAACCTCCCACTAAATCACAATACACTAACTGCTAACACATTGTACAAATGACTCAACTGCCTTCTGTGATGCTGATCTAGAGGTGCAAGTAAAATGTCATGCAAGAAGCGTCCAGTACTTCTGGGCGCAAAACATTTGCAGACTGCTTGAGGTGCGTGCATTGGTACCTCTGAATATTAATGCAAGTACAGCACCACACAATACAGACGAGCAATACAGCTAGGTGACCATAGGAGAGTAAACTGTAAATCTGACTGTAACAGGAGATTATTATTAACTAGGAGGGAGGGACAGCGGGACAGTCCCCCAAAACCGGAACTGTCCCACTAAAATCGGGACAGTTGGGGGGGTATGCTATTGCAGCCCCATATAACATTACTAGCTGTTGGCTCCATGCATTTCTATGCCACTACTGGTAGACATTTGAGCAAAAAATAAATATAAAATAATTCTGCAGTCGGCTTAATAAAAAAAAATACACAATAGTGGGACAGCCCTTCCCACTAATGCTGAACATATGGGTACAAACATAGACAGTCAATTTACAATAATACCACACATGCACAGTACATTAAAGCTAATAATGCTGCAAGTACACCTGAAAAAGCTGTACTCTGGATCAGATCCCTGCTGTGACAATCACATATAAAGTGAATTTAAAAAACCAATACAGTACAGCATTGGTACTGCAACTGATCACTGGCAGATGTACATAAAAGACTTGCATACATGTCATGCATACATGTCAAGCATTATAGAAAAATAAATGTTTCAAATTGAAGGTGTTATTCGCCATAAACGAATCTAATATCAGTCTCATGTGAACAGTGCCAATAGATTTAAGCTGTGATAGTATGAAAATATAACTTGTTAGGGAAACATTAGTTCAAGCATGTGCCAAGCAGTAAATCCCTATCATTGCCTTTTTGTTTCATGTTCATGTTGTCGTAAACCCCATAATTATTTATTTTCCAGATCATTCAGCATATAGCTTCCTAGTTCAACAATAGCCACAGGTTTCCTAAACCTAGTTCAGATAATTTCCTGTCATACAAAATGAAATATGCATGTACTGAGGAGCTTGCCTATTGAAGGGAGCACAGACAATTTATGTAGAATGGAAATATATGAACAATAGGAGACTTTAAACATTTCAGCCTCTAGTTGATTACAACTGCTACTCTGCAGTGCAAGGGATAATCTATTGCCACATAGAATATGGAAAATGCCTTGCTTAACGACTGCCTGTAACCACCAATCTATAAATCATATTGAATGATTGCTTGAATAATTCAGCCTGCTGAATGTCTTGTTTGTTATTGATATTGCTATTGCACACTCTAGACATGGGTCTTTCTCTGAAGATAAGACAAAACAGAATGAACAAACACACTGGTTTTATTTAGTGCTTTTGGGCAATGTTCCCCACAGTTCTGTAATGTCATTAAATGCAAATTGTAATCAAAAGGGAAAAATGATGAACAATCTAGTATCTTTCGCTTGTGACCTTGAGAACTGAGCTAAATTGCCCTCTAAATCTTAGACACACAGAACAAAGCATAGGATTCACTTAGGAATAATGAGTGAATAAATGAAAGAGTGCTATACAGTTCACAGTATACACAGAGAATAAGATAAAAATTTATGACATTCCAAAATTAGGTTTGTATTGTTCAAAATTAAATTACATGAACCAATCACTCTTATTTGACTTCCTGAAAGTTAAAAAGGACTGTTCATTTGAGGTCTATTGATCAAACCATTACATTGATAGAAAGCTTTTTATTAGGGGGCTTGTGCAGTTCAGCTGATTAGCAAGTCAGATGACTATGTCATATAGTGTATTAGATAGTAAGGAACATTCTGAGACTAAAGAAACAACCTCCCATAGAGGGGAAACTGTAATGATATGTTTTTAAGTTATGTTATTATTATTCTCCATATGTAATGAAGTAAATAAAAAAAGCGCCTTGTATGGGTACATTGGATAGATCAGGCAGACTGCGGTTTTCTGTTACCCATTTTATTAAAACAATTCCATTTTAATGACACTGGGATATTTTTTTCCAAATAGAAGTCTAAGCTTTTTATATTCAGTGTCTCTAAGTTAAAGTGTATATGATGGTATGCCATATTTAATTGAAAAGCTATACATCCCCATTCAGAGGTATAGAGAAAAGCTAAGGACTGGTTCCAGACCTACGTACTATTGAACTTACAACCAAATGGGCAATACCATGTTGAATTGCAGGGGAGTTAGTTGTAATCAGGTGAGAGATGATGTTTCCAGCCCAAGTCTAATAACAGTGTAACAGTAATTTGGCTGGCAGTATCTAACTTTAGCTACCTTTCCCCTCGGCTGAAGCCTATACCCGGAGTTTGTGTATGTAACAGGCTCTGGTACAGGCTTCACCAGAGGCAGGAGTTTACCCTCTGCTAAAGCATATTAATAAAATGATGATCGATCTAGTGAATGTGCTGATAACAGGATGGTTTTCTTAGGCGAAAATCGGCCCATTTATCAGCACCAGTTATACTGGAACGATCTTCAGATTAGTGAATGGCCAGCTTGAAACTCAAAGCCGCTCACATGCATTACCCGATTGGACTTCTGTTATCATCTATTATCTAGCTTCTCTATCTCCCACCTCTCTCCACTACATTCAGTCCTCAATACTGTTGTCTATATATATATATATACAAACATGTAAATATATAATATATAATACAGTATATAAACTACTAAATGAACTAATTAGTTCCAAGACCTGTATCCAATTATAATGAATGAAAGTGAATTATATGTACTGAATTCATGAATGAACAGACTGGCAATGATACCGATATACTGGCAATGAAGACACGTTCTATACATGCTGAATAATACAGTGAAGACACCCTATAGTTCTACAGAGTGAATGGATTACAATGAAAAAAAACTGTTTCTATACTGAATGAATGCATCAAATTGCCAATGCTAAGTGGAATGAATGTATGGGTGGAAAGACACCCTGTATCCTTAGCGACTGGATGAGCATCAGTGAAGACAAGTTGCATGCTTAGTGAATGAATAAAGAGCAGATCTATAGAGAATGAATGAAAGAATAAGAGAAGAGTAGCAAAAATGGCTCAAATGCTGGACTGAAAAATAAAGAACAAGCTGAAAACTGTTAGTAATAAATCTCGCATAATCTTCCCTGGAATTTTTCTGTAATTTTGAGAATTTAATAAACGTCAATTTTGAATGGCAATTTCCAATTGCCGTAGATCTGTGTATATTTTGAGAGGCCATCTCACAGTTATTTTGTTCCAGACTTGCATGCAAATCATGCTAACTTGTTTTGAAATCACAAAAGTTAAAATCGCTGCCGCAAGACTTCATGATTTCAGCCATTGCGATTTCTGGGAGAGTTTTAGCAGGGAGAGTTTTGTGTTTTGAATATATTCATCGGTGGTATGTAGATCAAAGCGCTCAGTAAATACCTAATGGTCTATCATGTTAGAAATAGCCACGGCAATTTCTAAAAATTTTGTTGGGGAAAAATTATTTCGCGATTTGACAGGCTTAGTAAATTCCAAAAGCCAAAATTGGTGTAAAAATAACTAAGGCCTAAATTTACTAAGCGGGGAGATTGAAAAGTGGGGACGTTGCCCATAGCAACCAATCAAATACAAGCTCACATTCTCCAGTATGTAAAATTAAACTCAGAGCTTTAATCTGATTGGTTGCTATGGGCAACATCCTCACTTTTCAATCTCCCTGCTTAGGAAATTCAGTCCAAAGTGTCGATTTGGCAAAATCGCTGCTTAGTAAATCTACCCCTATGAGTACATGAGTCACAGTTCTGTCATTGGTATGCTATTACCTTTTTAAGAAGACATATTGCATTGTAGCTAACCTGAAAAGATGTCCTGTATACAGAAGCCAAAGTAAGAGATTGTATTTGCTATTCTATTGATTTTTGGTTTATTTCATTGAAATTTTGCTTCATAATAAATCATTTTGTAATTGAGGCATTTTCTGAACATTGCTGTTATTTGTGACATCGGGTGATTCTTCATTTGATATAAGCCCAAGGATCATTCTAGTGACTCCAAAATACATCTTTCTTAATACAATTTCTGGCAGTGTTAGACATCAGAGAAAAATATCTCATCTCTCCTTTGAAAAATTGGATGTTATTGACATGCTTATGGTTTTCAGAACCTCTTCATTTGCTATAAGTTTTTAATAAAATGTATGAAACAAACACAGTGAAATGTGAGAAAACATATTTTATGTGCCCTGTCTGTTTGACTTCCCCCAGAAATGCGACATGGTTTTGCTCAGGGTTGGCGATTTCATCTCTCAGCCTTCTGGGAGATCCCAGGGGTGGGACTTCATGGCAAAACATCATTAAGCTCTGTCCCTTTTTGTGACTAAATACAATATTTCTGGTCAACTTTTGGGAGTCTCAACCCTGGTTTTGCCTAGGTAAATGTTTCTACCCGATTTCCTCTTATTTTCAATCTCTAAATACTCTGCTTATTAGAGGTCAAATCACAAATCATAGCCATCACTCTTCATTTTAGATCATTTTAATTGCCTATTAAAAAATCAATCCAAGTCCCATCCTCACATTGATATTGTAAATCAGGCCCCTTAAACTTCCCATTAAAATCAATACTTATATATTTTGTCCTGATCTGCCCTGCAAATGCTGGTCTATGCCTTATTCTTCATGCATTGTGTTAGCTGGTTCACTCTTGTCATTCAANTTTCAGTGTGAGTAGATGTGAATGCTGACATCTTGTGAATAGGCGGCACAGAGAGGATGCAGCCCTGTGGGTCTGGCTATGTATAAACTGCAGTCATAGCAGCCAGGGAAAATCCTCTGTATCCATGAACATTGATTAAAACATTAATGGGAGCCATTATGACACTCAGAGACTTTAAGACTACTGGACATAGTTAACTTAACCCAAACTTTTTTTCAAAATGTAAGGACCCGGATATAGACCTAGTCTGTGCTTACATGCGGGAAAGGGAGGTCAACTCCTACCTATACTTATTCTGCTTTGTATGGAAGCACAATCAGTGCACTAAAGTGTTCAGAAATCCAACTTAAATGAATCCTACCTTAAAATCACTAGACTGATCTTCTTCCGTACAAAGCAGATCAACGTGAATCGACATACCCCACCCTGCCTGGTTAATCAGGGTTAATCAGCATGCCTATCTCTGTCACCAGTGCGAAATGCTAAGCCGCCATTACCCATTCAGCCGTATGGATTTTCAAACATAAAGAACTATGTTCCATATGTTTGAAAGTCCATACGGGTGGATCGAGCACTCAGTGTGTGTCTAGGGCACCACTAAACACCGCTCTCGGCTATACTGAATACGTCTGCTGTGCCGATTGAGCGGTACATTGTACATTGGACTCTTCAGGAATCAAAGATATTTTTTTACAATAGAAACTGTTGCATTGAAACAACTGACACCTGCTGCGATCCATAGCCCCTGCACCCTTTTTGTGATACCATGTTTTACATATATCTATCTATTTATCTATCGTTCCAGGGCTTGAAGTGGGCCGGTATACAGTGGTTCAAAGTGGGCCGATATTACTGGAACCTTTTCCCCCTCTAAGCCCCACCCCTCCAGAGTGGAGGGGAACATGTATAATAAAATCACTGGTCTGGAGGGTGAGGTTTACATGAGGGGGTGGGGCTTAAACATTCCCACTTCGAGCCCTGTATAAATCCACACACAGGTGCGTAGACACAGCATTCAGAGACTGAAATTTAATTTAATTTTATTCATTCATTTATTTTCAGCCTCATTTATTTTCATCCACATTGAATTTTGGATTACGGATCAGGCACCCAGTAGTTCATTTATATCCCCTAATTTCCTTCACAGACCACTCTTTTACCTTATCCACCTGCCTTTCTACTCATTCACTTACTGTGTATTGACTACTGCCCATGGGGTGACTGACTGTCTTTGTCACCAACCTTTTATTCTTACCCTGAGATTCTTTACACTACCCGCGTTTTGACATGTGTTTTACAATAGAAATACGGCTGTTCTTTCTATTTAATATATATATACACTTTTAAATGCATTCTATTATTAAAGACAGAGATATGTTTAGAGCAGCCATAGTGTTAACAGCTCTTTTTTTTGTTTACTGTATCTAAATGTCCTCATCCAGATCAATATGCGAACACCAAGACAGTATTAGCAACTTTCATATTGGAATGCTCATTAAATATTTAGTTTTAGTCCTTATTTGATTCTGGCATAGGAAACTGCCCCGCTGATGCACAATCTCCACTGCATATTCCTTCATTTTATTCATCCAGTCATTCACACAATGCACATTTACTGATGGCACTGTTATGTGTTTTGGCATATGTCAAACAATTTTGAAAGAGGAAGGGAAAATGTAGAACTGTCACAAGTATTGAAATACTTTCATATTTTGCTTTCAAAAGTTTTGTGACTTGTAAGAGCGAAAAATCAAACACATAAATAAAAATACAGAAATAAAAACATTCAACCCCGGTATATATATATATATATATTTTTAAATGAACCTGCAAGCAAAAATAAGTGTTAGAACATTGTGACCTACCAAATAACAAATCACATGTTACATTTTCCTACAGAAAAAAATGTCCAGGATTATGATTGATGGAGCTAGTGGCAGTCGTCTGTTATCTCAGTAGGAGGTACAAAGATTGAAAAGGTATTGTGCATGGGAGACATTGTATTCTGCTATTTCAAGTGTAAAAAAAACCTCCAGAATAAAAGTGGAATCTGATAAACTGCAACCACAATATCAATTGTTATTTAGACAAAAGAGTCGGGCTGGAAGGTGGATTGAAAGGGATGCTTATTGTTCAGCGGAAAATAACGACTTGAAACACGTAAAGACATTGTTGCAATAAGGAGCGCGGTGAAGGATGATACTTTACATTAATAAGTGATAGCATTTACAGACATGCAATGAGCAGTTCAACAACCACTTAAGAGTCAAAGCTGAATAGGATCAAAGCATGTCATTTAATTATGACCTAAAATGCACTTAAATTTGGTGCTGTCAGATCAATGTTGTAATATTGTATATATTTAAAAATATCCATTCCATTCAAAACAAATAAATGAATACATGCTGGAAGTGTCATTTTCATGCCTTCCGTAATAAAATTCTATATATATATATATATATATATATATATATATATATATATATATATAGAGTCAACTTATTCAAATTATAGATCTGTAGATCCACAATAACAGGATCCATGTGACATTCATCCATTTCACTGTTGTGGTAGACACAGTAGGAAGCGAGATGGATGTTGCTTCCACTGCCTGCTATTTATTTGTTATGATTTAGCCCTATGAGTCTTACAGCAAGTGCTAGAAACTTGCACAAGAGCCAGTCATTTCCTTAATATTGCACATTATATTTAAACATGTGATTTAACATTGCATTTTCAATTCATTTGGTTCGAAATATTGCAGCTGTAATGAGAACACCTCTCATTTGTAAATATTATATTTCTCCTTTAACTTGCAAGTATTGCACTATGGGGAATCCTTTCTTTTTTCTTGTGTCTTATGTTTATTATTTCACTGTACAAGAACTGGATCCAGACTTACATACTAATGACCTTACATTATGGGTAAAACCAATTGCAGGGGAAGTAAAATGAATGTTAGTGTTTGCATGCAGGGAGAATACTTTATTGTTGCATTTTGCACACAGATACTGACCAGCATTACTCCCCTGAATTTCAACAAGGTTTGTCCACTTGTAACTTTACATTTGTAAGTTCAATAGTACGTAAGTCTAGATCCAGTCCTATGTTAATTGTCTAGTTCCCAAAAACTAATGCTGGCCATACACCTGTGCGATATTGGCTGTGATGATGTGATGCGTGGCCCCGTGGTCACACATTATATCACTGAATCTTGGCTGCTGCAGGCAAGATTCAGCTAAATCGCACCTGGGGGGGAATTCACTAACTGACGATTTACAGAAATCGTCAGTGGCTGATGATTCTGCTGACGATTTCCACAAATGTGTATTCACTAAGTGACGAATGTGTTTTTTTTCTCGTCATTTTGTTTGACGTTTACAGATCGTCAATGGGATATCGCTGTGACGATTTTTGCAATACAATGGATACAAAAATGGAATTCACTAA
>JABWIB010000072.1:116390-133131 GCA_016617825.1 Platyplectrum ornatum | reverse complement strand
ACCCGGAGGAAACCCACGCAGACACGGGAAGAACATACAAACTCCACACAGGTAAGGTTCTGTCCGGGAATCGAACTTACAACCTCAGAGCTGTGAAGCAGGAACGCTAACCATTCAGCCATCCGTGCATATTTAATGTTACCTGATATGTTTTATAATCTAAGCCACAAATGCTGACATATACAAAAGATATGCAATTTGTCGTTCTTCGATATCTTTTTTGTTTCTGTAAAGTGGAGGCACACTGGCAGTCATGTCATCTTGCTTGTATTTTATAATGACTATATTGCGCAAGCAAATTCAATTTGCATGGAATTTCTGTCTGTGGACGTCCATTTTGTGAAAGGTCAGATGACAATAGGTCAAGTAAAGCATTTAACTCAGTGTTTCTATTGTGTATTAAATTGCATTAAAATTTGTGTAGGCCTTCTTCTCTGCAAACATACTTGTTTCTGTAGGTGGAGGATTTTGCAGCTTCAGATATTTCAGCCTAACACAATCACAAGCTTTAATTCAACTCCCAATACTGTGGTAAGTAATAATGCAGAACAAACAGTAAATGCATGCATTAAGTTTAAAGATAGACTTGTTACTTTCACTTAAAAGGCAGAACTGCATATTTTTTTGTTTTACTTTTTTACCTCATTAAAAAGTAATGTAGATGATTCTCTGCTATTCTGTTGTTGAAGATTTGTTAAAAGAATTCATTATCCACAAAGTTTAAATAGATTTAAAGGTCTGGCACAAAGAATAAAAATGATACAAATATTGCGCTACATTTTTTTCAAACATCATATTTTATATTAATATTACAGGTCCTGAATTTTTTTTTACCATAATTATAATTATTATTATTTTTTTGTTTTTATAGCACACTTATTTCTCTGCATATACAGGCCTAGAAGTAATGAAATTGTTATCATAGCGAGTTACTACTCCACTTCCAAAATATGATAGATATTAACTGACGTTGGATATATCCAGATGCCTGTACGCTTGGGTATTTACATGGTGCAACAGATCTTGATGATCCATGCATGGGCGTGGTCAGTTGTTCATCTACATGGATAGGGGTTCTGGGAGGGCCAGGTTAGGGTACAAATTACTGGCACCCAGACCTGCCAATGGGCCTACAATGGTGCTGAAGCAAAACCGGAGTTTCAGTGTGCAAGTCCCATTTGCAGATTGCCTTCAGAGGCCGGCTATGTCAGTAAGGCCAGCGTTTTCAGCAAAAAAGCCGGCCTTTTGAGGTAATCTGAACGGGGTATTACAGATGAGAGATGATGTTTCCTAGCACAAGTCTAGTAACAGTGTAACAGTAACGTTGGTCAGTATCTGTGTGCAACATGAAAAATAAAGTATTCTCCCTGCATGCAAACACTGACATTCATTTTACCTCCCCCGCAATTCAACATGGTTTTACCCATGAGAGTGTAATCCATGAGAGTGTAAAGATCTGAATCTGGCCTTTAGACACTGTTTTAGCAGGGCAGGGGGAAGGGGGCAAAGTGCTCTACTGAATGTGAAAAGGCAATCTCCCAATTCTCCCTCTGAGCATGGGGGCTAGCCCCAACCAAAGTGAATTCCTGTTTGCAAGAGTATCAGTTATTATCAGTTATTATGTTACTGCTTCCACTTCCCCTCCAGTTTTGCTTTATTTTAGCAAATAAATTGTCAATTTTTCACAACAACAATCTCACCTGAGACCTTGTGACTTAACGCAAGGGGTTAACACTAACAGCCACCTAGTTTGTTTTATACTGATTAATTCCTTATTTACCTCGCCTATTACTGTGAGGTTTATTCAGACAGTGAGCACACTATCTCTGGAGGCCTTCGGTTCCTCCCTTAAACTACCCCAACAAAGTTATCTGCTAACAGAATTATCATATACTGAATATTACCTCTCCCTTTACAACTATGTAGTGATTATAAACCAAGCTATTCGAATATGTGAATCCGTAAGAACACAGAGACAGGAACTTATTCATTGATACATAATATGAAAAAATTATCACAATGCTTAATACAAAAATTCTAATAAAAAGAGACACACAGAATGAATATATGAAGGTTCTATGAAAGGTTCTTTAAGAAAAAAGGGATAAAAATACAGAAGCTTACATTTTCACTTCTGGCCTGGGACTAGCAGAAATACCTGGACCATCCACTTGTTTTAACAAGATCCCATGAATGTGACATCTTCCTTCTCGGACAGTCCATTTTTATCCCCATACCAACCCTAACCTCTTTCTCCAAGGAGGCACTCAACCATGGAAGTGGAGTGTTCGACCCTGGCAGGGGGTTATCAAGCAGATGTATGTCCTTTACAATTAGGCAGTCATTTACAATATGCATCTTACATGTGATCCTCTATATATCACAACAACACAACATATATATGTTAACTTCTCTCTCCTATGCAGCATATATACTATACATGAAACCAAGCAAAGTACCTTGAGGTAAAGGCAAACATTGTTCTTAAAGTTATACAAAAGAAAGCAAAGATCTTTCACTGCTGTTCATTTCAATAGAGTGTGCTAAATGTCACAACAACTTACTTCATCCCTACAGTCTCTCCTTTTCTCACTGTCAATACACTTTCTGCCGCCAACCACTGCCTTACTTTATTTCTTTTAAAAAGCTGACATATGGAGGAAATGCACCTTCAATACTCTCCTATACTAGATGGAGAGTGAGATGAAGTATGACTCAACATATAATGCCTAAATAACTCCAGCATTTATCCTCATTACCAATGCATGGAAATGCAATACTTAGTTGCATACAAAAAGTTTTATTAAGGTTATTTAAACAGTAATATGCACATAATATCCAGTTTTATAATAACCAGCTTATCAGTATTCCATATAGTGTATACTGAGCATAGTATATGACAGCTTGAATATTTTATGTCACATTTGTTGTAGACTATCTAATTAGAACTATCTAGTTCAACAAACATATTTATACATTTTAACGTATCTAAATATCTTTAAATGTAATCCCCTGTTTATCCCCCCCCAAGAATTGCTATACAGTTATTTTATAAAAATGCAAATATATTACATTGCCTAAATGGGAAATGGTTTGTCATGTTTTCTAGCTAACATTATGGTGAGTTAAAATATACTACTAAAATCAGGAATGAAAAAATCTGAAAAAAATCATTGTATTACATTTTGCAAACCCTATTGTTTGCCATTTTCAATTTCATTATCCTGACATACTTTATTCAAAAATGGATGGTTGTTTAATTTACATAATTGATGTCCTGTGCTTTTTCTTTATATGCATCATATTACAGGAGCTTGAATTTATGAATACAGCATAGGTTTAAACTTAACCTAGTGAAAGACAAATATATTCTGTCACTTTTTAACAATAGAAGGATTTACTATATGAATAAATAAAATAAATGTTAAGGAAAATTACATCAGAAATATTAATATATGCAGTCTACTCAATGGAAGATTACACATATTAGTTATTCATTGCAAGATAGGATAGGTGAAGATAGGGAAAAAAAATCTAATATCCTGGAAACATTTAATAAAGTAGGATAATGGCATTTCACAACAGAAGAAACCTCTTTTAATAAGTTATCTGTCTATCAAATTAACAGATGAGAATGGTATTGGCTCTGTGATTAATAATAACGTACAGTATGAATAAATGATAACAAGTGTAGCAATATAATGATGCTAGGATTACGATAACACATTAAAATGCTATTTTTAGAGCCTGGCATAATTTGCTGCCTGTTACATCATCAACTTGGAATTGTGTGAATCATGGAGGAAAGAAATATATGCCAAACTGATGCCTGCAATGCAGTTATTTATATTGCTTTAATTTATTGTATACTTTTTATTAGTTACTTTAAGTAGCAGTGAATCCATGTTTTGGTAAGTCTTCTGGACCGGATTCAAAGTGGCGACTCTACCAGCCAGGCATGTGCAGATCTGCTCAGAATCGCACAGATGTGGACACAAAGCATCGTTCCACACCCCTTTTTCCATTTACATATGTGTGATGTCAGCCATATCACTGCAGCTGCCACACAAGTCCACCATAGTTGAAATGTGGCTGGCACAATTCATTCCTTGCATAATATGCAAACTAAGTTCATTCTTGAGCAAAGCCATTCATCCAGGCATGTCTCCATCATATCTTGTTTATTCAAAAAACAAAACAAAAAAAATTTTGGGGTAAAAATGATTAAACAATTTGACAGCAAGATGATTCTTAGTAAATTTTAAAAGGACCAGAAAAAACTGTGATTTGGCATATATATATATATATATATATATATATATATATATATATATTTATATAAATATATATATATATATATTTTTTTTTGTGTGTTACCCGCCACTCACTCTTTCCTTGAGTATAGTGCTTGCCCTTGAATGTTAATATTTCCAAGACAAATGGCAGCACTCCGGAGACTTGTTTTTTTTTAATCCAGAATGAATATATTTAACAGTGCATTACAGGTGAAAAAGAAAAAAAAGGGCCAACATTTAATTCGTCGGAAGACGCGACTTTCTTCAGGGCAGAGAATAATTTGTAGAACCAGAACAACCATCACCAGAGCCTAAAATAGAGAACATACTCACCGAAGTCAGCAGGGGTCCCTTCGCGCCCTTGGCCTGACCGGAAGTCAGGTGTCCCTATGTTGCCTTGCCATGCCCTGGTTTCCTGGCAACCAGGACACTACCTGTTGGGTGCTCCTTCCCAGGAAGTAACCATTGTCAGGGACGCCAACTGCTAGAAGATGTAACCCTAAATGTCAGTGTAAAGCAAATGAAATACAATGAGACACCACTAGTGAGGGGGAGGGGGGGTAGAGAAAGCAAGGAAAGAATGTCCAAGCATTAGACCTGGAAGGCAAATGAAGTCCAATCTGCTGCAGCGTTTCAATAGGCAGGGATCATCTGAATGTGATGCTCTTGCATCAGGGTCCGGGGGATCAACAGTTACTGGGCTTGTAGTGTGATGGTGTCATCCTCTGTAAGGCTCCTCTTGGCTTTGGCTGGATTTATGTCTGTGCTGGGCCACTGTCCGGTCCTCTTGTGTGTCTATTAGCTTAAACATTCTTCGGTAGTTTGCTAATGCCGGGTGTCTCAGTGCCGAGCGCTGCTCGGGTCTCTCAGCCTTGTTTAGCGTATTGATTACTGTTTTAGGACAAAATTCACTTGTTATATACGTCTACCCTGTTGGGGTCCTCCACGGCACTGCACAGCTGTAAGGTGCTTCAGTGCTGAGCGCTGTTTGGCTCGTTTCTATGGGGGCTCTGGGTATATCTCGGTGAATGATCCTTTGGCTGGTAATAGCCGTGTGTTTGCTCGGTCTTGGGTCGTTGGATGATGTATCCAGAGCTATCATGCTGGATATTCACTGAGTTCCGCTGTTCGGTTCCAAGGTCAATTGCAATCAGACTCAGGCATCTGGATCTTACATGTGAGACTTCTGCTTCCATTGGGATCTAGGGCTATGTGCCTATCCCTTGAGGATAGTGTTCTCAATGGGCTGTATTAGAGAAAACAGCCCAGCCAGTTGGTTTCATTAAGCCCTCTCGGGGCTAAGGTGCCCAGCTTGTGGATTCACAGGCATTCCTTTTGGAGCAGTAATTTGACCGTCTCAAATGTTTAGCAACTGGCTGGTCCACTTGTTTACCCTCCAGTGTCTGCTTAATGGCTGACCTATGAAGTGCCTGTCTCAACGCTCTGGTTTAACGCTTCTAGGTCTAATGCTTGGACATTGTTTCCATTATTTCTCTCCACCCCTCCCCCTCACTAGTGGTTTCTCATTGTTTTTAATTTGTTTCACATTGACACTTAGGTTGACTTCACATCTTTCAGCAGTTGGCGTCCTTGACGACTATTACTTCCGGGGAAGGAGCGCCCGGCGGGTAGCGTCCTGATTGCCTGGAAACTGGGTCATGTAAGGCAATATTGGGACACTTAACTTTCATTCGGGTTGAGGGTATGAAGGGACCCCTGCTTACTTGGTTGAGTAGGTTCTCTATTTTAGGCTCTGGTGATGGTTGTTCTGGTTCTAAAAATTATTCTCTGCCCTGGCAAAGGTCGCATCTTGAGGCGACTGAAATGTTGGCCCTTTTTTTTTTTGCACCTGTAATGCACTATTAAATATATTCATTCTGGATAAAAAACAAGACAGCTCCAGATTGCTGCTATTTGTCTGGGAAATATATAAATATATATGTATTCAGCAACAGTCACCTGCCACTGTAATAACATTACAACAACAACATAGATTTCTCTCCACAATGGGCCACATTCAGATTTACACTCTCATGGGTAAAACCATGATGAATTGCAGGGGAGGTAAAATAAATGTCAGTGTTTGCATGCAGGGAGAATACTTTACTTTTGCATTTTTCACACAGATACTGACCAGCGTTACTGTTACACTGTTATTACACTTCACAAATTCTTAAATGTAACAAAATTTGCAACATACAGAAAGAAAGTAGCCAAGTAATAATATTATAAAGCAGGGGAGTAGCTAAAGGTTAATGGGCCCAGGTGCAAAAGGTCTGCTTAGTCCCCCCCGCATATATATATATATATATATATATATATATATACACACACACTCACATGCACACACGCACTCACATGCACACACACACTCACATACTCACATACATGCACACACACACACACATGCACACGCACACACACTCACATGCACACACTCACATGCACACACATGCTCACATGCACACACACTTAAAACTGCTCAGTTGGGGAGGGAGGACACTGAACCCTCATGACAGTTAGGAGAAGGGAGGATTGCCAGCATGATAGTCCTGCCCCCCTCTTTCCATCACTGCATCACCTCTTTCCAACACCCCTGATTGTGGCTGATTGTGCCGCTGGCCGCATGGAAGTGGGGGATGTGGCTGCCGGGGTGGGGTCTGTGGACGTGGCTGCTGATCATGCCGTTGACTGGGGGGGGCGGGGGGAGAGATAGCTTGCTGATTGTTCTATTGACGGGGGGGAGTTGGTGCGGGGGGTGGACGCGGCTGGTGATCGTGCCGCTGACCAGACGCAGGGACAGTGGCAGCTGCTGTAAGTGAAAGAAAGTGGCGGGGCCCCCCTTGTGTAGCGGCCCGGTCGCATCTCCGACCGCGGTGACCGCTATCGCTATGCCACTGTTATAAAGAAAAAACTGAGAGAACAAGGTGCACCTTAAAACTCCTCTTACTGACACGCATTTTGCTATACAGGCTTAATCATGGCGGTCTGACAATTTATGTGTCTTCATTTTTCTTGAATTCAGACTGGTTATATCATACTTTTTGAAGGTGTTTGTATTGGCAATTTATTTGTTATATTCTGCTTGAAATTTATATATTATTTCTTCTTATTATTATACTACTAAAATTACTTTTTAATATGATGGATTATTAGTTGTAATTATGTATATTCTAGAATATTCAAGACATCATGTGCTGTATGTATATTACATTCTTGTAATGATCAAGTGGATATTTGTGCGCCTACTTTATTAAGCATCTTTTTTATATGCTGGATATATAATGTTAGCAACATATACATTTATCTGCCTTTATATCACATTGTGTAATATCATTAAAATTCTTAATGTTGCTAACAATACTGACACTACTTCTCAGGTCATCTACAGTATGACTAATTCAAAGATTGTATAAGGCCTATTATTTTATCCCCATCCCAGATCCATTACTCAAATCTTGTTTAAATGCCCGGTCAGACCTTATTATAAGTTATAAGTGCAGATTTTTGTTAATATTTTTGTTAAAAATCAGGTTTTTAAATCAAGTTTTTTCAGGTCTCTTGGTTTTATTAAAAGGTTATTAGGACCTATGCTCCTTTCCTGTGCATTAAATATAATTGGTTTTAAAGTTTAGACTGAATCCCAACTATGCAGATTTGCACCTTGGAAAATCATGTTGCGTTCTAAATAGTTAAGAGTGGGATGTATGGTCCTATATCCAGTCACAAGAAACAACACCTTTGCATGATCAGAATTGATTTTAGTCTGGGTGCAAAATAATGAAGTTAAGATATGGCAGCCACTGAATATCATCATCAGGCATGATGCAGTCAACCTTTATGCACAGCCATCCTTCAGCAGCACTAACAGGCCCATTTGTAAGCGGACAGGCACACTGTTCTCGGTTTGTTGCACAAATGGCTGCATTTGTCAAATTTAATCACTCACTTGGGTACCCAAGTTGGTCAGTGATTGCTTTGCTTGATGCCTGTGTGGCCATTTTAATGACCAACAAATTTGTTTGTTGGAGATATCACGTTTTATATCCATAACATTTCAAATGTTCTTTAACCTAAATGAAACAAGTAAACATCTGATCTTGGCTCAAGCAATACTTTTATGTCATATGTGAATTGCTTTTTCTTTTTATCTATCCACCGGCTATAATGGGATCTATATGTTCCTATTATTCCACGTTCATAAAATACACATGTAGTAAAAAACCATTAGCTTCTAGCATGCTCTTTAGCAATCCAGGAGGTATAGGTAAATGTTGATTATTTGAACTTACATTTATTTCAGTTCTATATATGAATTAAAATTAAATATTTTACCGCACAACTTTACTAGTCTAATATTTTAACTACACCTTAAGGGTAACATGTTTTTAGTTTGTGAGAGTCAATAGAGAAAAGGCAACTTTAATTCCAGCTTTGCCGATATACTTTGATTTAAATCCATTATTAAAATAAGCCTGTTTTCCTGTTTATTTAATGCAGCCTCTCTGGGTATTTCAAGATACCGATTTCTTAGTTCACTGTTAGCCCGCTCTTGTCAATTGCAATTAACTAGAACACAACTATTTTACTTGCAGAAAGTAAATGCTAATATGTGTTTAAATACTGTAAATAGTGTTTACAGCAAGGATATGTTTTTTCACATAAATTTGAATGTGCTTTTATAAGCAATAAATTAGTTTATAATTTAGCGCACATGCGTGCGGCAGATCCCCTAGCATCCGGAACAATGTAAAATGCCCACCAAAATTAAGCTTGGTTGGGGTCTATATATTTAAATTGTACATTAGGGGAGGTGTTTGTGGGATCCGCATGGGTCACTTCTACCTATCATCTGCATTCTACTCTCCTACTTGGACTTCACCCTTGAGAGAGACTGGGAGATGAGAGGCCAGAAGCAGGGAGAAAGACTGGGAAATGGGAGGCAAGAGCTGGAAGAGAAGCAGAGGAGAACTGAGGCTGGGATAAGCAGGGAACAAATCACTGGAAGTGCGGACAGGGAGAAGAGAACACACTGGAACGAGCAGGCAGTGATGTCTATTTAAAGAAGAACTGGCAAATCAGCAAGCCGCTGCCATAGGAACAGTACAAATAATACACTCTGGCAAGTGAGCGTCGGGGAAAGTGTCCTGGTTACCTAGCAGCCAGGACATGTAGGGGTATATTCCCTAAGCGGGGAGTTTGCAGGGGAATTGAAAAGTGGGGAAGTTGCCCATAGCGACTAATCAGATTTGAGCTCATATTCCCCAGTAAAATGAAACTAAGAGCTTGAATCTGATTGGTTGCTACGGGCAACTTCCCCATTTTTCAATTCCCATGCAAACTNCCCGCTTAGTGAATTTAGGCTGTAGTCTTTTAATCAACAATTGGAAAGTAAGTTCCTCAGCAGTCAGAGCAGCCGGGAACTCGTTCCAGCAGCACCTATCGCGGTAGCCTCTGGCAATTGCTGACGCTGTTATCACAGTGTTTAACATTATATTTTAAGTCTTCCTGCTGTCATATTGGGCAATGAGTATTGGAACTGTTGAGATTAAGATCCATTGCTTTGATGAACAGGTAACTTGCTGATATTGGGAGTTGATCCTCATTATTAAATAAAATTTATAAAAAATAACCTTATTTTTTAAAATGAGCAGCCTAATTTTCAAAGAAATCCGTTTTTCATTCCAACCTGCTCTTGATGTCCCCTAGCAGTGCCACACACGTTTATTCTGAAATCCAATCTGGCATGTGAGATGAGCAAATCCCAGAAGTCAGAATTTTAGCATTAGTTTTTTTTTTTTATTAAATTTCAGGTTTTTTTTATATGTTTGCTAAAAAGTTCCCTATAACTTGATACAAGTCCTTGTGACACTTATGGTCTTGGAATGTTTGAGCTGATGCCTTTGTTGAGAAGGATTACCTTGCATCCGTATATATATATATCAGACCTGACTGCTCTTTCACCTGCAGCTGAAGTATGGTCCTTGTTTACACTGCCTCTGCGTCTGAGTTCTTGGCAGATGCAATTCTTGGCCTATTTTAATGAATCTTGTTGCCAGCAGCTACTTCTCAAGGTAATGTCTCAACATATCCTGAGGGAAGTTCTGCACTATGTTTACCAAACAGAATGAATTATTTCCCCTGTAGATCACCCAGCATGTATGAATCGTGTTACCAAGCTGAAAAAATCAATTTCTCTACGGTATACCATGCATTTCTGGTCTGTATTGGCAAACGTAACAGATCTTCTTCAGTACAGTTGCCTTTTAATTATACATCATGTTTCCCAGTCTTGGAAATCTACTATTTATGCTGTGCACAACTGCAGTTTGGGAGTAAGGTCATTTATCTAATAAAATATTGTTGAATTTCAAACTTCTTGTTTTATGATGTGTATCTATCATTTAAAATAAGTCAAACCTTACAACCAGTATCTGCAGTGCTTTTCTGTTTTCCTAATATCTGTTAACAGAAATATAAAGTGTGAAGTATCTTATTTAGTGCTGGTAGAAGGTTTCCTCTGGTACTCTGGAAGATTGGTTTGGAGCAACATGAGCATTTAATATTCAATAAGTGATATTATTACATTATTAATCACTTTGTGTTTCTCAATCATGGCGCTACAGGCACTTGCCTTAGTTTACCTAAAGCAGGCCATACACTGTATGACAATAAGTGTGATGGGCCAATTATCATTTGCTGTGTGGTAGGAGAGGATGTTAACAGGCCTAAAGTCCTATATCAAGAAGCCACAGACCAGGAAGAGGCCAGGGAGTGTAGGGAGAGGCAACAGAGTCCAGCTGTGTGGAGCATCCTCATAAGCTGTCAGACTCTGACAATTTGCTTATGTGTTTCATGAATGCATGGATCTACCTTCTCCTCTGGGCCCCAGCTGCACACCCTGCACTTACGACAGTTCAGAACAAAATGCCCCCAAAAATACCATTATCTGGTAAAAAGACAATTCAGAATTCATAAAGGAACAGCTAAGGTTGGTATGGAGCTAGCCCTGTTTATTGGGTAAAGTTTATTTAGTATGTTTGTGCACTATATGATATACCGGAAACCGAAGTGCTATGTTGCTTTATGTGGCTATCTCAAAGCAGCTGGTATAATTGTGACATATCAGTGAACTGGGGTAACTGACTGCACTGAAGAATGAAATATAACACCAGTCCAGTGCCTTGGTACAAATAGCCACAACTAGTATTATATTGACAATAGGAGAATAAATATAACATTTAAATGCATCCTGTCCTGTTTGACTCCAACTAACACACAATGATAATCCATTTCTAAAGTAGAGGAAGCTAATGTTACACTCGCAGAAAAACATAGGAGTTATTTCCCCTCAACAGGTCTCCTGCTCCCCTGATAGTATTAGAGTGAATGCTTCACAGTCTTTTTAGGCTGGAAGCCCTGAAGATCCTAGATCAGGGGTAGGCAACCTTAATCATTCAAAGAGCCATTTAGACCTGTTTTCACTAGACTTAAAAACATTTCTCCAAAACTCCAAAAGTGAAATTTTATATAACACTGTATGTACAATGACTACTGTTTCAATTGTTGTTAGGCAATCAGGGCAGCATACAAGTCAATAGTAAGAGAAGCCTGATGAAAATTGCCTAACAACAATTGAAACGATGGCCATTGTACACACACACACAAACACTTGAGGAATTAAATTTAGCAATTGTCGGACTGGAGTAACACAAATATCTAGGCTAGCGTTAACAAATTGGGACACAGACGCATGGTGCAATTTCAAATAGAAGAACCAAAAGGAAGCAGGCAGAGAGAATCCAGCTTATAGCTGCACAAACGGCTTGAGAGAACCATCTGAGAAGACATGGTGCAAGGTATAAATATCATGGGAACACCATTGAGAGGAGCTAGAAACAAGTTCACGAAAGGAGAAGTCCAAGGAAGGATCTACCGCCCAAGTGGGTATTGGACCCAGCCCCACACCAATTAGGCCTGCAAATTGATAGGAGCAGAGTGGGTAGGGTATTTAACAGCCAATAAGGCCTGAGTGGGCGTATGTACCAGGCCCGATTGTTCGACTAGTGAGATCGCCATGGGGGGAGTCAGTGATCTAATCTAGGAGCTGAGCTGTCACATAGTGATAATAAAAGTTAGAAAGCCTATCACAGCTTCAACTTTGGGTTGAATAGTCACCAGATTCACCCTTCTAAAAATGGGAAGAGGAAGTCTGGCTCAAGGAAAAATGTTGAGACAGCAAAAATCACTCATAAGATTGGAGACCTCAATATCTGAATATTTGAATTTGGAAGCCCAAATCAGCGGAGAGATAAAGGGTCCGTCAGCAGGGATGTCCCCCTTAAGGGGGAGGATATAATACTAGTTGATAAGCAGTCCAGATAATCTCCCAAAATCAGTAACAACCTGGAGAATAGAATCTAAGGAGGGGCCGGCATCAGACAGAAACAGCAATAACTTGTCTGCGTATAGGGCAACATTCTCCTCCAGAGGCCATTGATATGTTGGTGACAGCAAGGGATTTATTTGCTAAAGTGAAGAGAGCAGAAGATATATCAGTTAATGCAGGCTCGAGCAACCATTGTCTAAATGAGTCCCAGTCCTGTTGTTGCTAGCAATCAGATTCAAGCTCACGTTCTCCAGTATGTAAAACTAAATTGATAGCTTGAATCTGATTTGTTGCTATGGGCAACATCACCACTTTTCTAGTCCCGCAATTTAAGAAATTTAGACCAAGGTATTTAGAAGTCTTTGATCTACAAATAGGTTGTATTGAAGAACCATTTACATTTATTTCTTACTGAGACATTTCTCATATGGTTTCTCATACGGTTACTCTGCACTCTTAACGTTGGCAAATTTAGTATTGGCATTCAGGGGGTTACCTCAGAAGATTTATTATTCAGTCCAATGAAAGTGAGACAATTGTGGGGCGACATTCTCACCTCTGCACAAAACTGCTTTTAATTGAAAGACATCTTTCTTGTTGTTACACAAGTAAAATTAAAAAACAACTTGGATACAATTGGCTGACCACGTTTAATGAGCTCTATCTAAAATGGCTGCAATGTTTTATTGACTTATATTGTAATAAGAGAGGTATTTCTTTTTAGTGTCTTTTTTATAACTAATTTGGAAATTAAAGTGACATAAATTTCAAGAAAAAAATAGCATAATTTATTATTGTATGTTTAATGTTCATAATTAGACTAAAAATCTTAGAATGAAAAGTAAGAAAGTAAGTCACAAGAAAATAACATCAAAAATAGAAATGCTAATAAAATAATTTGAAAAGTGAATTGGAGATGTGATATTATTGTAATATTTCTTGATTACACTTACATACACTGTTCAGTCTAAAAAAACAGTTCTCATCTTCTATTACCAAAATTTTGTAAAAAGTATATATATAGAACTGATCCCTACATCCAGCCTACACCCAGTATAACACTTATTCACCATGTATCTGGTACCACACGGTCATAATAAAGAACCCTGCAAAAACTGCATAAAGCATGAATATCTTAAATGAATGGCTAATTATTGTAAGTTTTTATATGATGCCAGTGGGGACATCTGGTTTTATTAATGCCACAGACAAAGTTGTTTTCAATTCATCCATACACATTTGTCACTTTAAAGACAGATGGCATTGCAATCCAAAAATCATAGAATTTTTATTGTATTGGACAAAAAGTACGCAAATTGTAGTCTGGGGTCATAGAGCAATGTTCTGCATGTCAGACTCAGAACTGAATCAACCTGCACAATCATTGTCTTATTTTGGAGAAACATGCAAGACTTGACAAACCTGTTCTATAAATATGCGACACATGTTAATTATACATTTAGTATTATTGTCCTTGTGGTTGGCGATAATACTTAATAAAAAGGCACAGTGCTCTGTGATCATCACTTAATATCTTTATTAATCCTGTTGTGAAATATCAAATGAGCTAATGCCACCAACAAAAAGCCAATAATATCTGATGGGTTTATTATATCAGTACGGTGTTAGACACAAGATATACATTACATTATCTATCTTGACAGATCCAATATAACACACATAGGATCAGTGTGGCTTAATGTATACAACATATCAAGTTGCTTATTACTTATTATTAATGCAACAGGCGCATTAATGTGCACAGCTGCAAAAGAGTCACATCTGAACTGCTAGTTGTTTTCTATGACAAACACCTATTAAGCAGTCAGAACAAACCCTCATTAAAACCTCTGACATCACCCTTAGGGCAAGAGAACACAGAACAGCAATTGCCGAATTGCATATGAAAATTATAGTTTTATTGTCTGTACAACTGAAGTCTTAACTCCAGCTCCCATTTCAGTCAGCTCAGTCATAAAGAGGGTATTCTTTCCTTGTACAAAAAAGCACAGTACACCATTGTAATGTAAGAAACAGTCACTGTTTATGCATTCGATAGCCTTGTTCACAATGGTGCTAAGTCAAATGGGCCAGAAGATCCAATTTAACAGCTGTGAAGAAAGAAAGTCATAAATAACAGAAAAAACGGACATGAAATTTTAAAAGCACAAATAAAGTATGTTTTTTACTCAGTTATTCTGGTTTGGATTAGCATAGGAACCATGGTTCATAGGTAGTAAGAATACTTTTATATATACGTCCCCTTCTATGGTAGCTAAAGGTTTCCGGTGTTTCTTTAGGCAAGTCTGCAATGTTTTTATAGTTTTTATGGCTGTAGTCAATTCTATGTCCTCAATTTACAGTACACTGCGGGAGAATTTTCTTCGCCCTGAGTCACATACTGTTGTCTGTCACATGCATTTATAAATAAATACAAAAGGTAATGTAATGAAAATTAACATAAAGAATGTATATGAGCTTATATCGAGCTCACGTTCTCCAGTATGTAAAATGAAACTGAGAGCTTGAATCAAATTGGTTGCTATGGGCAACATCCCTACTTTTCAATCTCCCTACAATCTCCCTGCATAGTAAATTTAGACCTAGGGCGTCAATATTTTTATTGTGGTTCAAATGGTTACTTTCATGCAGAATGGTGTTAAATTGTTAAACAAGAGGACTCAAAATTTGAATGTGCAGGGGGAATAAAACACTCAAGCACTGTTTCTGAATAGAATGGGTATGAGATAACTATTCATCTGTAACTTTGTAAACCATTTTATACTTTGTAAGAGTGTTTAGCACAGCTCTGAGCATTGTGAGACTATTTCCTAAACTTATATTCCTTGTGTATTCCAGGAATCATGTTGTAATCATTTGCAATGCTGGGTTTTATTGGGGATTAATTTATACTAAGTGATGCTGAATATTATACCAATGATGATAATAATGATGGGGAGGAAGATGAATACTAAAAGAAATATGGAAAATATGTCTTCTGTATTAGCATACCTGATGAACACTTATGTATGGTACATGTTATAATAAGCACCTGAATGGCAGGTAACAATTTTACAATAGTGGCTTTTACTGTATACCAGCCCTTTTTAATATCGGGAATGCAAAGCACACTACAACTCCTGAGTACAGTATTGGATTATAAAATGGGCAGTACATGAAACCTGCCTTTAATGACTGAGGTTTTGTTTTATGGACCAGGGCTAATTTATATAAAGTGTGGGCCAAATGGGGTGAGACCTTTTGTTGTTTTTATGAATTTGGTAGTACATTATCATTTTTGTAAAGTGTCTATTATTTTTCCTTACTTTTTCAGGATCATTCAGGACCTCCAACCTCTGACCCCCCATGTCCGAGTATATTTTAATTTCATGGACGCCACATAACCCACACCTGAAAATACATGGCTAGTTAGGGATCATTTATGGCCAGGCAGTGATAGAATGCCAGGCCTTCACCCACTATAGTCCTTAGTAGTAAAAAACCATCTTATTTTTGGTGTCTACACCTCAACTGCTTAGATTTGACACTGTCATACACTATGCTATAGGCATTTTCAATATAGTGTCATTATCTAATCTTATAATCATCTGTGTAATTATAAATTATGTGATTGTAAATGACTGCAAATAAAGCTTAATTAGATTTAGGCTGGTGTATTAATAAAACTAATGACTCCAGAAATATAACTCCAAACCTTAAAGGGTGGTTTTGTAAAATGAAAACCAAATGATGTCATTTTCATGTATTAACTGTTTCTGCCTAACCTCACCCACATTACATATTTACACTGCTAAAGGTGTTTTTTATTCATAATCCCACTTACTGTACTTTAAATTCCCAATCCAGCCTTGTTACAGAGTATTGCTGTAATATATGTATGTGTGGGGATGGGTGGTGACTGTAAGGGCATTGTATATAGACAGCCTCCTCAATAGGGTTATCACCTTTTCGTCTAAAGATTCCCGGACACCTTCCCACCTGCTGTATTATAATGAGACACTACATTCTGCTCCACCTGTTGTATTATAATGAGACA
>JABWIB010000072.1:98879-112431 GCA_016617825.1 Platyplectrum ornatum | reverse complement strand
GAATAATAACACATTCGTCACTTAGTGAATACACATTTGTGAAAATCGTCACCAAAATCGTCAGCGACTGACGATTTATGTAATTCGTCAGTTAGTGAATTCCCCCCAGTTACATGACTGCATTGTCATAAGTTTGCTTTCGATGCAGAGTTCAGCTTGTACAGTGTACTTAAGTCTAGTCCATAGTTCCAATATCAAGTAATATATTATTTGTTCATTATTGTTGTCTTAAGAGACAACAATACTAGTACATTCATTTAAAGCCTTTTAAAAAGAAAGTTTAGAAAGAGTGGAAGTAAAAAGTAGACTTAAACTCCATTTAGCTGTTGGGAACAATGTTTTACTAGATGATGAACACTCAAGTAAAGTTATATTCCAATAAACAAATACATGTGAGGCAATGGTAATCTTGATCCTTAACCCACTCAGTAGCTTTCAGTTTAGTCGTATCAATGCTTTATTGAGCTTTGGAGTCCTCAATACCATGTGTAATATTAACCCCCGCAAAAAAATATATTAAATATTACTGGCCCAAGTACAGATCCCTGGGGAACATGCCTGGTAACCAGTACTAATACTGTGTGCTGTAGAGGCATGAAGATGATTATATGACACCCCCTCTATACTTATTATACTTAATTTGTAGATTTTTCCTTGTTAGTATATTTCTAGATAGACATATTATGTATGTAACTGCATTTGGCATATTAGATATCTCAGATCAATAACTTTTATGATTTTTGATTACCTTTGTATACATAGATTTTTTTTTACATAATTTGCTTTATGTTATTTTTACTATCTTCCTTCAAAATTAGGAATTAATTGACAATATTGTTTGACCTTATTCATGGGATGTAATTACTATCTAAGTACCAGATCCTGCTTTAGGTACGCTAGATGACTTTTGAACACACACAAATGTGCACAGATGGGCAGAAGCGGATCCCCTGGTGTACGGAACACTGCTAGGTGGTAGGTGGGGTTTTAATGAAGGGATTGGGGCAGGGATTAGGCTGATTTGTGCTAGCCCCTGCCTTCTAACAGAGAGAGGGTAGTGACCAGGGATTTTATTAAGGTCAGCCGCACGCCAGCACTGCTCTCTGTGCAAGCGGACATTCGCGCGGACAGTAGGATCTGTCCTAAATGTTTATTTATTTTGTACGATAATTTCATCAAATGCACATTACTACTAAACTGAATTAATTTTACAACAGTATTAGTTTGTTATTCACCACAAAATTATGCACTTTTGCATCAATTTGAGTATGTTTTTTATTTTTATTAGGTAATGATAGGCAAACTTGATTATAAATAACTGGGAGATTTGTCATGCTGAGAACAGAGAGATCATCTTTAATGTATTTTATTTTAAATGCATATATGTAGGTATTACCATAAAACAGTTTACTTTTTGTTTCATAACCAAAATAAACTGTCGTTTTACATACGATATTTAACTTAAAATGTTTTTTGATGTCATAAAACTAATTAGTGCTAAAACTGTACCATATAATATAAAGTTTTGAAACAAACTGGGATTCAATGTGAGGAAGTCTACTTGTTCCAGTCCTGCGGTCGGGATTAGTCCACCCTTACCTCCACTGTACCACAAGCTTGACCACAAGCAGTCTCATGTGTTTGCTGAAATACAGTCTGCTTAGTTGTAGTTGCATTTACTTCTGTTCTTAGCAGGCACAAGCAGGGCCGGCAACAGAATTCTTGGGGCCCCGGTACACCCAGATTTTTTGGGGCCCCCCTCAATAGTGATAACACTAGCAACAGGGATCCCTAAAGCTTGGAGCCCGTCACAGCTGTCCCCCTTGCCCCCCGTCCCCTGTCACCAGCACTGGACACAAGGATTTCAGACGAAGGCACTACATGTTTAGGCCTAGGCTCCTATATCATAGAAAAGAGGATACAGTATACCTTCAGAAATGATAGTTATAGGTATGTAAGATAAACGACCATCGTTATCCATTTATTATTATGACCTCTCTTAAGTAATTTTTATTTATAAATAATAAATATATGTATCTCAAAACATTTCTATTACAAGTTTTGAATATAGTTTAACATTTATATTCTAGAGTAGAACTTAATCCAGGAAAGTAATTGCAGGTATATAATGACACTTAGTCCAATTGATTATGGATGGATTGAGACAGTGTGAAATCCTAATGTTACTTGCATGCACTCCTGCATTAAAACAGCAGTTGGTACTATGAAAACAAATTATTATTGTTCTGGCTTAGAATACACTAATGTGTCACCTCGTGTGAATCCTTTCAGGGTGACTCTGCTGCTCCTTGTAATAACTATATACATATTGTTTTGTTACATTACTATAAAATATTGTTATGCTGCTACATGTATCTTATATAATATAGTGTAGTATAAAATATAGTTTAGAATAATAGGATTGCTTGTGATGCGACTGGTAGAGTAAATAGAGCTATAGGTCTATTTAATCTCCCTGAAGCCGAAGTGCAAATAATTATAACTTTGAATCTTCAAACAGAAAAAGGCAAATATTCATTTTTTTGAGTATTTCTTAAACTAAAGAAAGTTTACACAGCTTCTGCTGAATTATTTTGTATGCAATTAAATCCCTGTCTCTGGTTTTTATTATATACACTTGCCAAATCTCCCACACACCACCTAGCAGTATGCCATATACTAAAAAGATGTCTGTCAAACCATAATGTCTGTGTTTTTTGTTTTGGAATGTGTGTTATTAAATTTATCTTTGCTTCTTTAATAACACTTTTTTACTATTATGAAAGGTTAAGTCATTATTGTAGCTATAAAATATCTGTAGGCACTAATTGCAGAACATGATATGTTATTTAGAAATACTGTAAACCCAAAGGATAGCTACCCATTGCTGCCCTGCTTTAAATGTTTAAAGAGATTGAACTTAGATGGAACAAATAGGGCTTTTCATTAATTAGCACTTTTGACTGAATCCATACCTGTGTGTGAATGGGGGTTACTCGCGAGAAAAGGGGTGAACTCCCTTCTCCTTCCCTGTGCTGATTGGCATACCCCTGCCCTGATGGGTTACTTAGCACGCCTATGACCACCTACAGTGCTGGGAGTAGGCATTCTAAAATACAATCCAGCACCTCATTTTGGACATTTGAAAAATTTACAAGTAACACATGGGCAGATGTTACTGGTTAATCTAGATCAAGTCCATTGTGTGCCAGAAACTTAAAGAGGTAAGTCATGAAAATCTAATTATCTTCCACCAACATCAACAGTATATTTACTAAGCAGGGAATTTGCTGGAAATTGAAAAGTGGGGAAGTTGCCCATAGCAACCAATCAGATTCGAGCTTTCAGTTTCATTTTACATACTGGAGAATGTAAGCTCGAATCTGATTGGTTGCTATGGGCAACTTCCCCACTTTTCAATTCTCAAAGAAGAGAAGAACACCTGCTGACACATTTTATAGTGGTGGTATCAGTTAATCAAACGTATATATACGTATATATATAGAATACATTTTCTAGCATGTATACATATGTGACAGTGTTATTTATACCAAACAGTAAAATAACTAGGGTTAGACCAGTAAATAAACTAGTAAATATGTGTATATCAATATGTCCTTTTATCTGCCTGGTGAAAGTGATCCTCATGCACCTACGTTTTATTCCATTATCCACAGGTAAGTTGCATACAATGTTAAAAATATGTAACTGGTTGGTGCTAAGTATACGTATAGCAATAAAGTACTCACATCTTTACATTTGGCCGGGAGCGTCTTAAGCTGGCATGTCCTTTGTGTCCATCATTATGATGTTTCGAATATTAATGTAATGTAGTAATGCCTACTATATCATTTGTTTTCATTAATTCTTTTCAACTAACTAATGTGTAACTTAAGTGTAGATTTCTTTATAAACTGTAAATATATTTAAAAAGATATGTTTTGTTATTAGGCCACCTCAAGTTATTTGACAAAATTGACACTGAAATATTGATATTAGGAACACTCAAGTCAGACATAAGTATGAAGAGGCACTGCCAAACTCATTCCATGTCTGAGTGTTCCACAAGCATGGCAAATACTGTGGCATTCCTTAGATATCCTTTATAACTAGAAAACCTTTATATGCGATCACTTACAGATGTTTGTATAGTAGCAGAACAGAAACTTTGATGTCACCAGGTTTATGTTGTTGACACTGTGATTTTAATATCCCTTCTAAACCACGGCACCAATAGTATTTTATGTACAGTGAGTTGTGCCTCTCTATTTTGTTTTATTTTATTGTTCAAATGACAAGCTGTGTTTGAGGTTATGGTAATGAAGGCAGACATCTGTTGTAGTTGAAATGTCAGAATATGATAGATGCACATACAATACACAACATACTTCAGAAGTTGTGGAAAGTAATCTCACTGTAAATAGTAATGTTTATTATAGTATCCACTTTACCTAAAACACCACTACTAAGGGCTGGAGATCGGATCTAGCATTACAACATTACTCGACTTTGTGAAAGTTGGGTAAATGTGCATGTGCACACATACATTTTCTCTGCACAGTTGATTCATTTTCTTTTCCATAGGCGTTAAAAACATGGGGTGCTATAATATTCTTTTTTAAAGAATATTTTTCTCGGTTTCACAGGAAATTTCTTTATTAACATTGGCCTGGACACGTGTCACATGACACATGGAAAGTATATAGATATGTCTTGCTTTAACCGAATAAACTTGGTCTGGGGTTTTGTTTATCAAACTTCTTTCCCATGATCTATCTATCTATCTATCTATCTATCTATCTATCTATCTATCTATCTATCTATCTATCCTCGAATATAAGCCTAGTATAAGTATAAGTACCCCCTCGGCTTATACTCGAGTCATTGTCCTGTATGATGTCAATGAGTTATCCCAGTTTTTTTAGGTGAAATTAGGCACCTAAATTCGAGTATATACGGTATATATATACATATAGCAATAAACACTCTCAGGGATCCCTGATGAAATTTTTTCCATAAAAATGTAGGATCAAACATCATCTTTGATGTAAATTCTTTCACTAACCTTCAAATCTTAAGAGGGCCGCTCAAGGTTGTTAAACTGCTGTATTTGTACCCAGGGGTACTGAGAAGGCACCAAAGCACTTCATTCCTTAGATTCCAGAGTGCCATCCACTTGGACTGTGTGTATATATACTTATATGTGTATATCCCAGGCAGAGTACCTTAAAATTGGTGTTATGTAACAGTTATTTCTAATGACCACTTTATTATCACATACCGAAAAAATTATTATTAGTGTGTTTTCTACTCCTATATGTAAATGTCATAAGCCTGAGACAGCCAGTGAAAGGCAATATAAATATAACAATTACCTGTGGATGTAATATGCAGCAGTATAGCCATACACAAAACACTTTGTAATAACATTTCTATATTAAATGTAGACATCAGCTTAAGCTAATGTATTAACACTGTGTTATTCAGGTTTTTATGTCTCGTCTTGCATAGCTTGCAACCTAATTGTGGATGCATAATAGATATCTCCAGAACTGTAGATATATTTTTTCCACACTTAGGTATAGGATACATTACAAAGAATCCCATATCATCGCGTCTGTCTTCGCCTTCATTTTTCTAACAATGGCTTTATAACTTACTAGCATAATTGACAGGCACATCATCAAACATAATAACCCAATGCATTTTAGAAGTCTATAAAAATAACTGTAAAAATAATAGCAGGTATAATAGGTGATTTAAAATGTATTGTTGGCTTTTAATATTTTTATACAAGGCCATCATATTTATCAATATAGCTAGTGAAGATGTATTTACATGTCACTGTGCAATGTAACTGATTGCACCCGGCTCTCCCATTGTACTGTAGCTATATTATGTACTCTCCTGTCTTAATTTTCTAATTAAAGACCAAAGTCCCTTGAGGTGACAGTTTACTCATCTTTGTAATGCCATACATACTGAGATCTGAACAGAAGAGGTCAGAGCTAAGGTTAGATATATATGTTGGAAAGAAAGATCAGACTACAGCTGTCTGCACTATACCTGGCTCTTTGATAAATAGTAGCCTTCTGTTTACAGTGCTGCCAGAACTTTAACCTTCATGAGCACAAGTGTTCAGTATGGGGTCTGTGCATGTACAAAGCCTGTCCCTGGAGACTTGCACAATCCATCAGCCCTTTCTCTTCCTACTTCATCTGTGCTTTCCAAAGTGTTCCTTCCACATGCAACTTCATGTTCCTATTAGGTATTCTGATTGGAGAAGTGACCCTTCTCTTTCAGCTAACGAAAGATACCAGCAGCAAAAAGACTAAACAAATATTGGACATTTTACAAGTATGTTTATTTAGCTGTGGACTTGGACAGGCGCTATTAGCATGCATAACTCAGAAGCTATGTCACTTTCATATTTGCTCCTAAGAAATGGTTATGTAGTGACACCCTCTATCTAACAACCACAGATATTAATAGTGCATTATCATATCAGAAAACATATCTAGTATCAAACCTAATTAAATGAGTTTGATTACTTGTGTTTGTAAGTATAATATTAAAGCTGTCACCATGACCTAGATATTTTATTTAAAAACATGACGATTGTTAATTATCTTTTGATGTGCGTGCTTTATATTTATGTATGTGTGTGTGAGTGTGTGAGTATTTGTCCTTGAGATTACTTGATCTATTGATTCAGGATGAGTACACTAATTTGTGAAGAGATGATGGCCATTACTATCAATTTTGACATTTATACCATATTGATCGTATATAGATACACGCACAGACACACCGGAGCTGTGTAAGTATATACACACACAATCTGCGTATATTCATATTCAATTATGGCACGGGTTGTACTATTTGGTGAGTGTGATTTTTGACATTCATAAAACAAAATTAACTCATGAATTGTTTTTATACAGCGAAAAAATCATGAATGTGGGTTATTTTCTAAATGATATGATCTTCACCATAATTGCATGTCAAATGTTCTAGTAATTTAATAATGTATATACTTTTTTCTATGTGTCATTGACTTGATTAAAATCTAAATGTAGGTGTCTGATGCATAAATTCTTTACATCTGTGTATGAACTTGTATTAAGCAACCTGTTGTGTGCTTTGTGAAATTAGATAGATAATAAATACAGTATATAGCTCCTAACAACTAAATTGTAATGTATGGTGTGAATTGTTTCCTGTGCATCATCATTGTGAACACCATCAATAAACTCATATTCCACCTACTACTAAGACAATGCAAATGTTTTTTTTTCTTGTACATTTAACATAAGTAATATGCTTCAGTTTATATTAGAATGTTATTTAAAATTAATCTATTACATGTATACATAAAAGTACATTTTGCAAACCTTAGGAACATTCAAGCATTTCTTGGAATACCACATTTATGCAGTATGTATTAATACAGTTTATAAAAGTATATATACAGGATACCTAATGATATTCAGCAATGCCATGTATTGTATGGCTCACCACAATATTAAAATGATTTCAATCTTATCTGTACAGTATCTGTACAATGTGTATGTAGGCATGATTTTTTATAAAAAATTTTTTTTTTTACTTTTCGGTTTTATTGAACAGCAAGAGAGAATATACAGCATACAGAACAGATACAAAACATCAGGAAGGGTGCAGAAAAAAGCAGATCAGGATCACAGATTGTCTATTAAATTGGTATATTTAGTACACATGAAGCATTTGTCATGTGAATGTGCAATCGTTAGTGAAATTGCAAGTCATGAATATGACCCCAACAATCAGGTGGGGGGACTTTCATCATAGATCAAAAACATTGTTTGGTTTATAGTTATATGCAATCTAGGAATCTTATATATCTTTAACTAAAGGACATGTGCAAGGTATCCCTATGGAGTGCTGGGTGTAGAATGAGTTTGTTTACACGGTTTATAACCCAGTTCATAGTCCAAAAAATGTGCATTAATAACGCTAACCCTACTGTAACTACCACTGATGGAACCAGGGCCGCCATCAGAAATAGCAGGGCCCGAGACTGCCAAAACTGGTAAGACCCCGGCCCCCCATGCAAAGTTCATCACAACGTCCATCTGGGCCTGGAATAAGCTCAATTAGCTGCCAATACTGGCGTCTATTGGAAGCTTTCTATCTGTATTCCCTCTGCTGCCACTGTAAGCCAGTGACTGCATCATGGCGCTGATCCCCCACTCTGTCTGAGGCTGGCTGTCCCCCTTCCCTTGATGGCGGCCCTAACCTACTTTATCCAGGCCTGGCTGTTTCCCTATGATGGCGGCCATGATTGTAGCAATGATAATGATGATAAAACAACTGTAATGGGAATGGGATGGTCTTTCTAGAAAGTATCATTATTACCAAGGCCGGATTAAGGTTTGTAGAAGCCCCTAGGCAACTAAACTGTGAGAGCCCCTTCTGAACTCTAGCAAACACACTTATATATATTAAACAAGAAATATAGTATCTGGCCACCATTTCTGCCCCTTGTAGCAGTGTCCGTGTCTACTCCTGTCCCTCAATTTCTGACCACTGTAAGGGTGCCTGGCCTCCACTTGTATATATACAACTTTTCTTTTTATTCTAACCTATAGTATTACAATACATTTTGCTTGTAGGAGCCTTGTATAACCAATACTGCTTATCTGAATGAAATGTGAGCCCCTAGAATTGACCATGTGGGGGAAGCCTTTGTTGTAGGGGCCCCAGAACAACCACCTCAGGGTTAATCTGCCCCTTGTATCATATTGCATCAACCTGCTTGTATTAATAAGCAGAAAATATTTTTATTTAACAGCAGAAAACTGATATTGTAAATAATTTGCTTGTTCTTAGTCCTTGCAATGACAGCCGTGTTGTCACTTCATCACAGTGTTATTCTAATGTCTTACTGCTTAGTGTATCTGTAGCTGTAACAGAAGAGTAGCATTATTCAGCCCCTATTTGTTTCATTATTGATCTTTCTTAGCTGCACAAGCAATTTTGAAACTTTTACCTTATTATTATAGCAATAAAATGCTCACCAAGTTAGATGAAAATATCAATTCTTTTATTCTACAATGATTTAATATATCACCTGCTGTTATTTGTCAAGGAAAAAAACCAATGCCTTTGTTTTCATATTAGTACTTCAATAAAAAAAATGTGAAGTAGGCAAGGATTCTGTTTGATCCAGGCTAGTATTTCCAGGGAATGGAAAATAGCGATAACAGCTGTCATACTGATTTGATTTCCATGTATTTGTTTCAGGAGGAAATCACAAGTGTATTTGTACTTGACTTGCATCATTCGTAAAACTTTTCCATGTGTTCTAGCGTCACTGTGACATCTGACAGGGTTTCCAGAAACGTTGCTGCAAATAGAGTTTTGTCTTGTTGTATTTTTATAGGGATGTGACACAGTCGTCCTTAACCAGAAGCTGTATACATTTTCTCTGTTTCTAAGCTCGCTTTGTACTGACTAAAAAAGAAATTAGCTTTGACAGTTGTTAAAGGAGTACTGTTGTCTATTTATGTGTAGGTTTTATGCTTAATGGGGTCAGTTTTTGTAGCTTGGGAATGCAGTCTATCATTTCACTAGATACCAGCAAGAATTCGTAGGCACAAAGACATTTTATGAGCGGAATCAATATTTATGAGAACAGAGCATTGCTTGCGTTGCTTTAACAAATCACAAAAGTCATTTTTTGCTACAGGCCACCAGGGATAGAGTCCCCATTGCACATCCCAAAGCGTGTAAGAAAAGTAGACTGAGAGCAAACTTATAAGACAATTACAATCTGTTGAATTTGTGCATGATATTTGTAAAATATAAAGCGCAAATACATATGCTCAACACATGTACCAAACAACCCTAATTATAGTATGTGTAAAAAGTTTATAGATGCCTGTTATTACTAGCTATGTTAGAGAATGACTGTAGACATATGACCACATATATGGATATAGATTTGTTTGATCATGCAAAAAAATGCTTACATTTCTCCCTGAGATTTTGTTGCTACCAGACTAGGCTTCAAACAATATGCGCCCTTTATATAATGGGGAAAGGATCACTATTTCAATATTATTGGGCAAAATCAATGTAAGACATATGCTTAAATTCAAAAATCACTAGGCCACATTATATACAAACATATTATGAGAACACCTATACCGTTCCCTCTGATCCTTCACCTTGCTACTCATATTTGGAGGGCTGTGACCTTCCCAAGCTTCCCATTCTAGACTCTCAACAGCTATGTAGGGATTTTACAGAGGAGGACACAAAACTCCCCCAAAGCTCCTGGGCCAGATGTTTTTCAATGCTCTATTATAAGACTTTCTACATTGACCTCCCCCCCAACTGCTGTGCTTTTTTAATAACATTCTTTATGGCCAGAACTTCCACCTGGATTCCATTTGCCCTTAAATCATAGTTCTCCCCAAGCTGGGTAAGGATATAATGCTCTGTTCAAGCTTTATTTGATTAATACTAATTTCAAAATTGATCCAGATCAGGTACACTTTATCCCCAATAGGCAGGCACCGACTACAACCGTAGGGTCATTAATTTGGTTGATCACATCATAACTTCCCTAATCCCCTCTGTGATACTTTTTCTCAACTCAGAGAAGGCATTTGACTGTTTGTAATGGTCGTTTATGTTTACGGCCATGCAGATGTATGGTTTGCAGGGAAATTTTATCCATGCTGTGCTCTGTACGCCTCTAATCTTGTGCTCTTGCAAGCCGAGTACTGCCGAGTACTGTGCTAAACTCTGTAGATTCTCAGGCTTACTATATTTAATATGATGATGTAGCTATATGGTGTGACATATTTACTTAAGCCCTGCATGCCGAGCATGTGCCCATACTTTGCCCACTTTTGTTTTTCACACTTTTACTTATTTAGCTTCTTATACAATTTCGCTAAAATGAATGCTTTAGGTGATGCGCTGTCCTACATCTGTACTTGCTTTTCACCTTTTTCTCTCTTTCTTTAACCTTTCTTCTTAGTTCCGGTTTCATCGCTTTTCAGTTGCAATCATTCTAAATATCTATATTTAAGTATTTTTGATAGGATCCAGCTGTCTTCTTGACCAAATTGTCCTACTTGGGCTTAAAAAATGATTTAGAGATCTAGTGAATCAACAGGTTCGAGGTCTAGGTATGCGCCTATGTTATCATTTTGTTTCTTATGTTTTCGTCTGCACAGGAATTGTCTGTCTCTCAGTTGTTCAATGCTGTATTGTCTATGGATGTATCACTGTCATTGGCATTTGTATGCAACCTGACCTTGTTTATGCCTGTGGTCTCTGTTTAAATAAACAGTTATAAAAAAAAATCAGATCTACCGTCTGTATGTCGTATACATGTCTGACAAATAATTTGATGCCCTTTCCTACTACTTACCTCACATAAGTGGAGGAATAATATGTCATCTCTCTGCTAAATTTGGCAGATCTTGCAAGATTTGCTCCCATTCTTTGCCATGAGAGGCATTATTCTGGCTCATGGTCCACCATGTTCAGTGATAATCAAAAAGGGGGCTTTATATGTAGTATATATAGCAAATTATTATCACAGGAATAAGCTGACAACCAATCCAAAACTCTCCTATGCTCTCTCTAGTATATAGGCCAGGGTCTATAGCCTACCATTCAATGTGTAAACTGTAAATTCTAAAAAGTATATTAGCAGTTTAGATTACCTACAATATTTGACCTGATAATATCTGTTCATATTTTTAAATATGCAGAAATAATATATATATATATATATATATATATATATATATATATATATATATATAAAATATATATATATATATATATGGAAGTCGAAGACCTCAGTTTTAGAAGGATTAATCGTATAGTCCGAATGGTAACTGTTAATAGACAGTTCCAGAAGCATTGCCAGGGAAGAGGTAAGGTGAGATATTGAGATACGTATATAAGTCTGGATATTGATTTAAGCATTAAGCAGGTATTTTGCAGTAATTCATAATTGGTGTTGCACTACATGCAGTTCTTGTTTTTCCTTGAACTTGGTGGATCAGGAATCAATTTAAATTCTATTTTCATAAATGGTTCATAGTGAAGTGTTAAAAGAGGAATAATAATTTTAACTTCTAATATTACTTAAAAGTCACACATTTATTTTTTAAGCCCTGAAACTCCCTGAAAACATTCCCATTTATGTTTGTATATTACAGACAACAGAATTTGTGTTCACTGTCATTTTATGGTTCCTTCCTCTGATATAAAGTTAAACTTAAGCCGCCTTTATCAGTATCAATTCCCTTCAAAGTATAGATGATAACTGCATACTTAACACGAGGTGCTCTGAACAAATCATTTCTATTATTAAGTCAGTCATTGTATTCTTTCACTGAATTCATCCCTGATTATCTACCTACTGCTAATTTCAGTAGCAAGAGAAGGATAAGGAGCTATTGCACTTGGCAGGTGGCTTCAGTGTGAAACTAACCATTTTAGAAAAATCATATCTG
Organism: Platyplectrum ornatum; assembly: GCA_016617825.1. Lineage (NCBI taxonomy): Eukaryota > Metazoa > Chordata > Amphibia > Anura > Limnodynastidae > Platyplectrum > Platyplectrum ornatum. Next base: position 99,904 of record JABWIB010000072.1, on the reverse strand, counting down.
AGAGATCATTTTATACTTGAAGGCCGAAAAATGGCAGAGATTTTAGTAGATGGATGTTTCATACAGCCGTGATAAAATCCATAATAACAGTCTTGCTGAATTGCTTCACTATATAACTTACCTTCCATTGTCTGTTTTTTTCCATATGATTTAACCTGAAATCATCCTTTTCCCAAGCAAATTTAGCACAGTGCTGACAAATCTTTAGTTATAAATCATTAAAACAAACTGGCAGCGGTGTGGCATGCTATCATTAAAGACACATTTTCTTCCACTGCAGCTCACATCGTAGTAGCAACATTTTACAAATTTAGCAAAAGCACACACAGTATAGCATATACAATTTATAATTAAGTTAATTTATTATTATATTTTATTTGTATAGTGTTACAATACTGCTGTAGAAATACTCACCAAATAATGGTGTAAGTGTCATTTCATGCCCCCATTGCAAGGCAATCGCTTTACTTTTTAGAATATATGTTCTCATCTAAGGGGTAGATTTGTACATGCTCCACATTTAGAAGACCCTCTACCCTCTTGTCTCCCTTCCTCGACTCCTTTGGCCTTAATGCCTTTCTTCTTGACTCTCAATTGTCCTCTCTGCCCTTATCCTGTCCTCTTTTCCCTCCTGTACCTGTACTTTGAATGGACACATTTATGACAATCCAGACACCTACAGCACTGTGATCAGTTGTGTTAAGAAAAGTGTTATTTTGACCATTCTGTTAACAAATATCATCACAAATGCAATAAATATAAGTATGGGGATGTTGCTTATGTATTATGTTACCAAAAAAGAAAATGTATTTTTATTTCAAAATACTTTCATTAATTTTGTGACATAAAATGAAGAACTCAAGAAAATATAACCAATCAGTAGTAGAAAATTTCTACTACTGGTATATACATAGGGGTATATTTACTAAGCAGGGAATTTGCTGGGGAATTGAAAAGTGGGGAAGTTGCCCATAGCAACCAATCAGATTCGAGCTTTCAGTTTCATTTTACATACTGGAGAATGT
>JABWIB010000072.1:81130-95743 GCA_016617825.1 Platyplectrum ornatum | reverse complement strand
AGTAAAAAAAAATTTTTTTTAAAACACACACACAAGGACACAATAGATTTAGTTTTTTTACTTTCATTTTTTTTATTATTTTTATTAATTTTTTTATTATTATTTTTATTATTTTTTTTATTATTTTTTTATTATTTATTTTTACACAGATCCTGCCCTTATTCATTCACAAACAGGCTACTAATAGCCTGTTTGTGTAAAATAAGCACAGGATTTTTGCTTACCATTAGGAGACTGACATCTGTAAGATCTGTCAGTCTCCTGTCCCTTTAAAGCCGCGAACGGCTAGTCTAAATAGACTAGCCAATCGCGGGCTTTGCCGGGGACAGGACCAATAATTTTGGTCCTCCCCGGCTCCCATAGCATGGCAGCTTTCAGTGACAGCTGCCATTACTAAACTGTCACCCCGCGATGCTGCGGGGGAGACAGTTATACGAGCACCGCACATGTACGGCACTCGTCATTACGGACCTTCCCGCTGCGCTGTACATGTACGGCGCAGGGCGGGAAGGGGTTAAAAAATTTGCAGTTTTGGGGACAGGCCAATGTAAGGGGCGGGGCTTAGTGCCATACCGCCACCTCACAATCCCCAAAGTATGTTTTTTTAATGAAAATTCCCAGCATAAAATCAGCTACCTGTTACATTGTACCCTTCCAAGTTCACAAAGTACTCAACCCGGTCAATTTCTTTCTGAAGCTTTAATATATATTTTGAATCCTTAGTGCCTACCATGTTTTACATTTAAAAAGTTTAACCTTTAACCTTTACTCATATTCAACAACTGCAATTTTAAATAAATAAGATTTTTTTCCAGGTTGACTGAAAGCAGTTGTTTCTTTCTCAAGGACTAAAGGATTTTGGACCCAAGGAACAATTTTTAATACCTAGATAAAAGATAAATCAGCACAGGGTGGGAGTGAGAATATTAAAAAGGCAAAAATGACAATAAAACAAAAAACTGCAAAATACATTTACTGTAAAGTTACAATGGGCAGGAAGTTCTTGATTATATGGGATTTTTGGGTTGTTTATTGTGTGGTTTTCTATCTTTATAAGCTTCCCTCTCAGTGGAAAATAAGATATCTGGGTGTTCAGCTTACTAAAACTTATGCCCAAATCTAATCGGACAACTACCCATAACTTATTTCTCATATTACTTCAGACCATAAATGGAACCCCGGGGGAAATTTACTAAAGGGTGTGTTGTGAGAGAGAATTTCTCACTCTAACTTGCTCTATCTCACTGCAAGTTGTGTACAAGTTTTCAGTGCTTGTTTGAGCATTTACTAATGGTCGTGTTTTGTGGTCCTGTTATTTTTGCTTTATTGCACCTGCATGATAGATTCTTACACATGCATAATTTGATTCTCTTATGGTTGAGTTTGAATTTTTGTGCATTACTACACTAAGATACACTATAATACCCCATTCACATTACCTTAAATTAGCTGTCTTTTTGGTGAAAAAGCTGGCTGCAGTGAAAAAGCTGGTTTCTAAACTCAGTGTGAACGCTCCATTTACAAAAAGCTTGCTACAGAATGCTGGTGTTCAGAGCCTGCTTAAAAAAGGGGTTTGGCCCTCCTATCTGGCTTGTTCAGTCAGTGTGAACAGTACATAGCTGGCTTTCCTCTGCCATTGTGTTTGTGCAGTGCTGATTGGCTCACACCGTCAGCTTTTCCAGTACAACACTGCCTGTAATGATGTGTACTGGTAGCAAAAAGTAGGGTTCCATGTAAACAGCTGGCTTTTTCTGCTAATCTGAACAGTCCTTTTTTCAAAGCCCCTCCAATTTCCCTGGATTTACATCCTGGCTCTAAACCCAGGCTGGTAATCTGAACATGTTTTAACCACACACCTATATGTTTTAGTTGACATTGAAATGTAGTATATAGTTTTCTTTCATAATTGAATATTACTCATTTTCTGGCATCTTCTACTATATGTTAATATATGAATACGTTAGCGTGGTTATGGTGTAGAGCTGTGGGCTCTATACTTGAACACAGAGAACTTTTTGTCACATACCAGGACAATTCAAATGATACAACTACGTTTTATTTGATAAATATAACAGGAGCATAAAAAGAAAAGACAATGTTTTGAGAAATGCTGTCAAACGGTACATTAAAGCTAATAAATCAAGGACAAATTACAATAGTATTGTAATACTTTTTTGCAAAAAATACATATAAAATTATCTTTTTTTTAATTGCTTGTAGCTCAAATTCTCTAGAATTTAAATAGTCTTACAAAATGTAGTCTACTTGAAAGACAATGACCTTCACTGTGAAATGCTGATACTACTAATTTCTTTTTAGTAATAACCATTTTATTCATGTCTGGCTGTGGAGAATTATCCTGTCATTGTGATGTTTTAACTTGTTCTCACAAAACTGCTATCCAACCCACTTTGTTAAGAAATTTTTGCAGTGTGATCATAAGGAATCATAGAGAAATAAAATCTTATATTGGCAGTGGAAGATCTTGGCTAACATTTGGGAGATTAAAATTACACTAATGGTCAGTGCAAATGAATAAAAATATAAAATAAACAGAAGAGATACTGCAACAAACACTGATTCACTCAAAGACAGATTTATGCAGAAGTATTATGAAGTGACATTATATTTCTTATCAAACATTTGCAGTTGTATTGCTACAAAATAAATAAATAGATTAGATAGATTTCTTTAGATTCTTTATATCTTTTTCTGTACATATAAAACTGAATTCATATCTGTACTCCTTAAACATTCCATTATATGCTCTGGGGTTCCTGCCTCCTCTCATGATTTGACCGTTTGGGTTCCTCCCTCCCTTGCCCCCTCGCACTAGATGTGTTATCTCATGGTTAGACGCTGTCCTTCGCTGTCCTGGAATGTGGGAGGGCTTAACACCCCCGTAAAATGGAAGAAGGTCTTAACCCACCTTAAACAATTTGTAGGCACCCAACGAAAATCAACACCTGTTCCTACAGGATTTATCTGTTATGCTCTCACAAAACTGTACACCCACTGATCTTGGGGGAGAGTTTAATCTAGTCCAGTTCTAGACCGGTCAGGAGTGTATGCCTCAGGAGATGGGGGGGGGTCTGGCGGGCCTTGCAGTCTGACCCATCCTACGGAGAGAGGTTATTTTTGTTTTTCGGCAGCCCATGGGTCATTCACCAGAATACAAAAAGATAGAAAACTGTCCAAACGGCGCAATCCCAGTCCCCAAGTAATAAAGTCCAAATATGTAGCTGATGCAAAAGTATGTAGGGCACGCACAAAGTCTCGGTGATATCAGAGAATGTTCATACCCGTTCTTTCCTCCGTCCTCTGGACGAATATTCTTCCTCCTCTGATGTTTGAAGATATAAAGGGACAAAGGAAAGAATACACCCTTGTGTAATTCAGTGGGAGAATGTCAATTTAAGATGTAATCATATGGGTGTGCACTCACACATTTTATTTCTTGACTGTAAGCCTCTCAATGCAATACCGGGCTCTCCTCCTGGTTCAATTCTTTCAAAATATCTGGTACTCCTCTCCTACATTGTCTTAATGCTCCGTCCTCCAAAAGAATAGACATAACCTCGTACAGCCAATAGGGTAATTAGAGACAGTAATGTATGGAGATATACTCACACAACCCCTCTTTTGGGTTATCACATATCGCAATATTCTTTGATTACGTGAATTGCCTCCTACGTTGCTCTCCTCCCGTTTCACCCTCAAAGGGTGGAGAAAGCAGGAAAAACCTTGTGCAGCCAGATGCAAAAGATTAGGGGGGCGTGTAGGTTTATACTCACACAGCGCCTCTCTTGGAAAAAAACAAATACAGATGCTTGTGGGGTTCTTTATGACTTCTCTCCATTACACCCTCTAGGGCAGGGGTAGGGAACCTGCGGCTCTCCAGGTGTTGTCAAACTACAAGTCCCAGCATGCTTTGCCCTTGTATCTACTATGTCTATGCAGGTAAAGCATGCTGGGACTTGTAGTTTGACAACACCTGGAGAGCCGCAGGTTCCCTACCCCTGCTCTAGGGCATCCTTATTCTGTCTGTGGCGACATCGTAGTGAATATTGCCGCGCAATACCCTCTGTAACATATCCTTTGTTGCATTCTCCAGAATAGACTATTTACTCATCTCTCTGCCTTTTTACGGACTTGCTGTCAACTTCTATTGGTGATATAGTGATTTTCGGGCCATGCTCCGGTTTCCTTGGCTCTTTCCCTCCCATCCTGTCCTCCTTCCTCTCGCTCCTGGTGCTTTCTTGGCTATCTCTATTCCTCTCCTGATTTTAGGGACTATCTTGATGGGGAAATGCACAACTTCCTGGACAATAATATCCAACATTGGGATGACCCAGTATTGCTTTGGGAAACATCGAAAGCAGTTATGTGGGGCTGAATTATCCTCCTATACAGCGAGGAAATGACGGGAGGATCGCAGGCACTATTGTGATATGTTGGAGGCTGTTGACTCTCCTTACTGTAACTTTGTGGCCCCACTGGGCCTGTCCACTGAAGCAGCCTATATGGACTCCCATCTCCTCTTAGATGGCTATCTGACTGTGCAAGCCAAGGTGGTCCAAATTGAGACCCTTACTTGTGATATTACAGTGGATGAACTTAATTTGGTAATCTGTCAATTGAAACTCCACAAAGCTCCAGGTCCTGATGGGTATTCCAGGGAATATTACAAGCTGCTCCAACCTGTTGTCCCCATCCTGGTGGAGCTTTATAATAACATACTCCATGAGGCCCGGCTTATCCTAGTTTTAATGATGCCTTGACCATGCTAATGCCCAAACCTGAGCGAGATGAATGCCTGGTGGAATCCTAAGGCCCCATCACACTGTTAAATGTTGATTTTTAAGATTCTATGGCAAACCAACTGAAATCTTACCATATTTACCATCTTACCAAATCCTACCATATTTACTTTCCGAACACCAACACGGTTTCATTAAGGACCGGCAGTTGGTTAGAGCAATTCGCACGGCGATAGTGGCAGTAGCAGCTGCCTCCACCCACACTCCCCAAACTGTATGTTGTTGAGGCTGGACACTCAAAAGGCGTTCAATACGGTCTCCAGGCCTCACCTCTTCTCTGTCCTCTCCATACGTAACTTTGACCCCCTCTTTATTCATTTTATACGCTTCCTGTACTCCTCCCCCTCCACCTCTCTGTTGATTAATGGGGTTTGGGGTGACTCTCTGACAATGAAAAGGGATACCAGACAGGGCTGCCCTCTATTTCCCCTCTTCAATCTCTCTACTGACTCTTTCTCTGGTATTCCTATTGGTCGAGAGGTGGTCAAAATCTCTGCTTTCACGGATGATGTGTTGCTGTATATTTCCAACCCACGGGTCCCCTCCCACACATTATGGACACCCTGAGGGCCTTTGGCCTAGTATCTGGCTTTGAAAAGAACCTTTCTAAATCTATGGCCTTGTCGATGGGTGCTCGGCACGGGGGTCCCAGAGGGTGCCCCCAGTTTCATTTCCATTGGGCTAGGGAATACATACACCTATCTAGGGATTAAACTCCCTCGGAACCTTGCTACTATATGGCTGCTGTTCTGGAAGGTTGTCGACGTCTTCCTCTTTCATTTCTGGGTCGTGTGAGTCTCATCAAATGGTCGCATTTCCAAAACTTATGTATCTCGTACCTACTTTGCCATTCCAACTTACTCAGTGGGATGTTAACGGAATACACAAAATGTTTCATAATTTCATATGGCACAACAAGGCTCATCGTAGTTAGTCTCTGCAGACTACAGCAGCAGTGTACAATGGTGGAGTGAATCTGCCTAATATGCAGTGGTATAATAGAGTCGCGCTTGCGCTATCTGAGGGATTGGCTGCATAACACAGGGTATTTTGTTAACTGCACACTGGAATCAGCCTTGTTGGGGGGGTTGAGCCTCATATGTTAACTACACTTACCTGACAATGAGATACCTGACCACTGCTGTCAAAACCCACTCCTCCCGCACACCCGCAGACTGTGGCTTATTCGACACCATGCCCACTGGCTTACGGCCACTCATTCGTTAATCCTGCATTCCAGGGGGGAGGCTACATTCCTGTCCGACCATTGGAAGGGGGCGGGTATTTACAATATTAGTCATCTAGTGGACAGGGGGCGCCGCCGTCCACTTACATTAGCCCAGGCTGGAGACAAATTTTCTTCTTTGACAAGACATCCAGTATTAACCTGTTGGGTGCACTATTGGGTCTCCCTCCGCCGTGTCGAAATGCTATTACCATTAATCATAGATTCCTGAGAGTTGATCTAGATTTGAACACTATCCAGACTGGACTTCAGAGGTGGACGGAGCATGTTCCGGGGTTGACTGTGGAACGTTTAATGAGGGGTTTTCATCTGCTTGTACAATTTTGCACTCCAGGCAATATTGGGATATGTTATATAAGGTATACCATAATGCTTGTTATTCCACGTCGCGCTTGTATACTATGGGTTCTCAAGACTCGATTGCCCCAAATGCGGGCAACATGACGCTCATATTTACCATTGTTTGTGGGAGTGCCTCTTACTGAGATGGTTCTGGTTAATGGTTAGTGAAGCCACATCTCTTCACCCACCTTCCACTGACCCCGGAATGGGCACTGTTTGGGATGCTAGGCCATGTATAGGATGCACCATTGTATTTGATGTACCTACTTTTTGGGAGTCTTATACGAGAAAAGTGAATTACAAACAGTCTAAGAGGCAGACAGGGACAGTGTTAGGAGCCAGTCACAGGGAGCAGGTTGTAGAATACATACAATGATTATGGTAGTAATGCACCCAGACATTAATGACATTGTTTTGATAAATGTCCACAAACAATAATGTTGTCTAATGATAATCAGTGTAAATAGTTCATACAGTCACATACCTAAATAGGATTTCAGTTACTTTTAGGTATTTGGTCTTGGTTTTGGTCATATGTTTTTTTTGTATTATTTAAGGACTATATAATTTCATGTTGTTCTGATATTGTTCTGAAGGTTTAATTAAAACTTTTTCCAATAAAAAAATAACAATAAAAATTAACAAAAACAACAAAAGCAACTGAAAATAAAATTATAACATATGCTCAAAATATTTTACAAATGGACAATTATTATAATGCAGGTGACTAAAAGATTAAAGGCACTGAAGAAATAATACCATTGAGTGCATGACAACAACATGCAAAAGAGCAGTGCAGACCCCATGGAGTGGGTCTTCTATGACAAGTACAGCCATACCTTTGGAAATTCCTCATCTGCTACACCCATAGTACTGTCTTCTAGTATCTACAACAGTCAACCAGCTACAGAGCTAGAAGATGAGGAGGAATGCTGGAAACAAGAAGCAGTTCTCCACTAATTTTTGATTACTCACCACCACAACATGGAGACATAGCAGTGGGATTTGCAGGCAGATGGATGATGGATGGGCAGCATTGTACCCATCTTCCTGTGAGAGCTCCCCGTATGCAAATGTGCTTTGATAATTTTCCCTCCGCATCCACCTGGAAAACAGGTGCACAGCTCTAGATCCATTGTGTGTTTCACATACCCAGTTCATTTCCATTGTAGCACAGATCGTCTGTATATACCATTTTGGGGGAGAAAACTTTGTTCAATTCTTCAATCCCAGTAGTTTATGTTGAACATTTTCTTGAGTTGACTGATACTGCACTAAGCCTTATTTACAAAGCACATTGTCTACATAATGTCTAATGATTTTTCTTGGTTCCCCTGTTTTTCTCTTTAGAGATTTCTGCATATGGAATGGATGGACATCCAGAGGTTAACGGTCTTGCGTTGCCCCATTCCTCAGCATTCATGACCTATGCAGTGGCTGAGTTTCTGTAATTGACCACTATCACAGGCTAAAAGGCTTCTAATTTACTCCAAAAAATATAGTTTGTTTTAGACTCATTTCGTTTGATTTAGACTCATTCATTATTGCAACAGTGTTTTGCATATTTGGGTATTGTTGATATAAATAAAAAAGCTAAACTGTTAAAATCATTTCTTACAAGAATTTAAATAAACATTTAAAATGATCAGTCGGGTTATACACTTAAAGATAATTCATTTTAAAGAAGGAATACAAATATTATTGACATATGACAGTTGCAATCACATTATATGTAAAGCTCACCAGGGAAACATATTGGTCTCAGACCAGGTTTTTTGAAGGTGCATGCATGTAGATATTTTTCTGCAAGAATGATTAAAATAATAACATTGGACTTACTCAAGAGGGGGGAAAACCATGTTGAATTGCCAGAGAGTTAAATTTCATTAGTTGAGAGTTGAGAGATAATGTTTCCTAGCCCAAATATAATAACAGTGTAACAGTAACACTGGTCAGTATCTGTGTACAAAATGCAAAAATAAAGCATTCTCCCTGCATGCAAACACTGACATTCATTTTACCTCCCCTGCAATTCATCAGGGGAGGTGCTAACAGCCAGATGAAAGAGATGCAACATTCCTTTGTGAATCGAGGCTACAATAAACAACATGTAATGTCCGTCCCTAATCAAGCCCAATAACAGAGATCAGATCTTTTGAGGGCAAAGGACAAAAAACAACTGTCCAATAAGATCCCCTGGGTGATGAGGTACAATCACCAATCCTTTTTTGTCAAACATTCAGCCAAATCAGTATGGTCTCTAATTAAGACAGACACTTCTTAACATGTTATGCTAGGGGTAAGGACTTACAAGACTACCTTTGCAAGAATGATATTAGTTATAGGGACAAAACTACACTACTATTCATTTTGGAGAGGTGGAAACCATGGGTCATGAGAGTGCACGCTTGTGAACCCTTTGAAGAGCTTGTATATACAACATATTTGGACAGTTAGAGACTGAAGGAAACTGTAAGTAAAGCTCAATATCTGACTACTTTCTAGTTTTTTTTGGCTGTTTATATTTAGACACATTTATGCACCGCACTAGGTGTGTTCCGGGATTTTGTATATATTTATATGTGTATGTATCTCATATCCAGGTTTGAATGTTTAATTTAAGTGTAAGAGAAACACCTACTGTGTTTCCCCTATAATAAGACCTATCCTGATAATAAGCCCTACCCTATTTTACAGTAAACTGTCTAAAGTAAGCCCTCCCCCGAAATTAAGCCCTATTTAAATCACAATGAGGTGTCATAATGTCAGCACTTGGGGGAACAATGAGGTGTCATAATGTCAGCAGCACTTGGGGGGACATGATTGGATTAAAAGCAGGTCAATAAAATAAGCCCTATCCTGAAAATAAGCCCTATGGTGTTTTATTGTCCTGAAAAAAATGGGCATTAACACAACAAGCATTCACATTACCTGTCTTTTTGTTCTCCATGTTGCATTCATGTAATGATTTACTACTGATTGTGTCAATAAACTACCAAATCAAATATTTCTTTGCATTTTTATTAAATTGCCGCACTGACTTAAGTATAGGACACAATGAATAAGGAGCATATTTTATCAAAGAGAAGCTGTATTGACATTCTATGTTATTGGAAAATTACATAAACAGGAAAAATATACATAATGCATACACAGAATATAAAAAGGTTATACTGTTTGAAAAGAGCAAAGCAATACCAGTCATGTTATTAATATAGTGAAATGATGAGTTGTCCTAATAATGTATGATGAATTCAGGTATTTTTTTTATCATTTGTAGCAGTTTACATCTAATTAATTTTTAACATGATCACAAGAACTTTGCCACTGTTAATAATGCAGATTAGTCAACGTTTAGCCTTAGACTTTGCAACAACTACTGTTCAATTCTATAGTCATGGTTTACAAGAAAACATTTACATTCTAATTATATTTACACCATACTTTACTAGATTCATTTCATAACCAGAAAAGAAGAATGAAGAACTCCTGCATTGCTAATAATGAAACGAATATACAATGGAGGTGTGGCCTGGTCTCCTGCATAATCTGTCATGTGTTCTGTGGCTCTGGCTCACTGCGGCTGGCTGTTTGGTCCCCTGGGCTCTATCTGCATGCTACTGGTCAGTTAATCGCTGTGGCCCACTACCTGCCCGCTCTGACTGCTGTACCTGGCAGGGCCGGACTGGCCATCTGGCACTTCTGGCAAATGCCAGATGGGCCGCTGGAGTGATGGGCCGCTATCAAGTACTGCTGGAGAGCTTCAGTCATTCACCAATCAATGTGCTGACAGCCATTCACTGACTGACTGCTGGCTAGACAAGAAAAAGAGGATAACTATCAGCAGTCTGCTTGGTAGATATCTCTATTTGAGCCTATGCACATTAAATGCCAGGGCTGATTTTAAGTCCCAGTCCGGCCCTGGTACCTGGTGTCCTGCTGCATCCCTTGGCATCTGGACCTGCATACCTCATAGACACTGGATTCTCCCATCGTCCCTTCTATGTGCTCCAGTCTCTGTTTGTGTGATACCCCAGATAGAGTTGATAGTTCAGTTGTGGGATTGTAGGCAAAAGTCAGTTGTAGGTTAAGTGGGACCATATTATAAACCAAATATTGATTGGTGGGTTGAGTGAAAGTTAGGATGTGCTAGATTAGTGATTGGTCTAATGAGATGAGCGGGAAGCTGGAGAGTGTGTGAGTGAAGCCACAGTGATAAGAGCTAGTGATGGATAACATCCTGCAAGAAAGCTGTGTCAGAGGGGGAACTAAGAGAGAGGTGCAGGCCCTCTGGCCAAGATGGGACAAATTGACCAGAGCTTGAAGACCCTTCATGTGTGTCTGAGAGAAGGGAGGTGCCAGATGCACCAGAAAGAAAAGTTGCTGCAGTCAGTTAGTTTTTGCCGTGGCACTACCTGTTATGAAGGCTCTACTTCTTGGTGGGGATGGGGAAAATTTGGAAAAGTCCAATCCTACCAGAGAAGTGGAGGAATTGGTGAATGATTCTGAGAAGGAGACAGTACTTAAATGCCAGAGAGACCGGACACACAGACGGAAAGGCCAGGGCTGTTCTGCCAGGCATTGGCAGAAGTGGATCAGAGAAATGCAAAGCTTTACAGAGCGTAATGAAAGTGGTGATTGCCTGTCCAAAGAATTCAAAGAAGTTAGGAGTATATCTCCAGGAAAATTCAAATCCATAAAACTTCTTTTTTCCACTTACCACTAAGGTCGCGATCATGACATTTGTTTTTTACTGTACAAACGTTCCTCATGCATAGGGGAGACGCAGATCTCTTTTTTATCCTCTTCTCCTATCCTGCCTTAATAGTCACTTCTCTCCTGGCCACCTGATATGCTTAACTACTCTGTCTCCTGTGTACCTATTGCTCCTCCTGTCTTTGCCATGCCACACTCCAACAAGGGCCAACCAGGGGCCTTCCACACTATTTCTCTGGTAAAACTCCATACTGCCCAGAAAGCAAATTCAGCCTTTTGTACCCCAATCCCAGTGGAGAAGAGGACTGCCTACTGAAATGAAATAGTTCTCATAACGGCCTTGAAAACCGGTCCCAATATGCTGAACATTATCTGGAACAGGTGGTCACCTCTAAACATGCCAATGATGATCAACTGTGTGTCTTGGTTTCTGATGTATCTGTTGTGTCTGTTGTGTCTTACTCCTACACCCCCCACACACACTCATTGTTGTACCTCCCTAGAACATGTCTAAACTGTTCAACATATGACGCTATGTGTTCACTTCTAGCAATGAGCATCCAGTTTAGAATAAAGTATCTTTGATCAGTCTTTCATCATCTTATTGCTGCGCCTTCATAAAGTATCTTATCATTATTAATATTTACAATGTGGACTATTGTTAAACCTACACATCTTAGTCAAAACTTCCATTGTTCATTGCATACAGGGACATTTGTTATCTTATTATTGACATCATTCTTGCTGTTTTACTACTATTTAGTCTACACAAATATTTTTCCCATCTATGTTAAAGCTAATCTTGTATGAGGATTAAAATGCAGTTAGGAAAAATGTGCCAAGGAGCAATAGATGGAATTAATTTTATGGATTTTATACTTGCACAGTCTAATTACTGTAATATTAAAATGAGCTTAGTACAAATTCAGAATCCCTTTTTTGTGTACAGTCACAGGCCCTGTTTGTGCCCTGTGAATTTTTAAAGACATTAAAAACTGGCTTGTGATGACCAGAACGTGTCTCATAAGCTCAAAGGCATGCCTAAAACATTTTCTAGTTATATTTACGTAAGGGTGAAAAAATGTAAATGGTATGCAAAATCCAATTAACAATTTAATGGCATTAAATGAAAATGTCACTAATTTCGCAGATAGCATTTTTGTGCTGCTGGTAAGCACTAATTCCCCTCACTCATGTACATTTCTAAATGCTTAAAAAAGAATAAAAATCTAAAATATGATTGTATATGCTCTGAGAGATGAAGACACTACAGTTATTTATATGCGAATAACTCTATACTATATGTGTTTTCATTATTATGTCTGTCTTTGAGTTATGTTGTAACTTCAAGCATTAGACTGTTTTGAGTCAAATAATGTAGGACTGCATTTCCATGAGCCTATATCAAAAAGAAGCAGTAATCGTGTTAGCACCTTTCATACTGCTGTAATAAAATTAACAATAATAAAATACAACATATAATTGCTTGTATAATAAACCTATCATAACATATTAATCAGATAATGTCATTTCTGACCTTTTTACCTCAATGAATTTGTCAGCAAATGTGCAATAATAACATTCAATTGTAAGCCCTGATGGGTTTGTGTAAGATGAATATGAACTAGTACATTTATAGAATATATGGCTGTTGCCTTATCATAGTTGCTGTATTATTTGGACATAAATAGTTTGTGTCACACAAGTAGACCAACTAACAAAGAAAATGTGTTTATAAAACAAATGGGTTACATTTAATATTTGAGATGCCTATTGATGTAATACTTAAATTGTTCTTATCATATACCGGTACCTATTAATATGTTGCAATGTTCTATTATGTATTAGTTCAACAAACAGTTGTTATATATAAATAAATATGGCCACTGTGCACTATAATGGCTTAGCATCCCTGCTGTGCAGAAATGTATTGTGTATCAAAGAAAGCATTTTCAGCCTTTAGACATACATTTGGTGATTAACTAGTTTCCTTTCCTATGGGAAACTCCTATAAAGAGGTTTCCTGTCACCTGAAACAGGAAACAAAATAAAGACCCAGAACGTTAATACAGTGTATGCGTATGTCATTTTTGCTTTCAATAAAATTGATAATATTTACTTTTCCTCATGTAAAAGGGAACATCAGGTTTTTTTTCCATCTCAATGGGAAACAAACTCTACACAACCTATTCTGCTTTGGACCCTTAAGCCACACACTCACTTTTCTGTTCCAGTATATGGAACAATTCTATCTATTGCATTATAGACTGCACCCTACAAATGAATGACACTGAAGCATTTAGTGGATTATTTTGCAGTAGTAAATCCAGTTGTGATTATCTTTAACATTACCATACTGATTTTATTTAGCCATGTTGAAATTATTTTAATTAAAGTTTATAATTTAACATGGTAATTAAATATGGAAATTCTGCCAGCTAAGTAAGGCAATTTTGTCTGCATGTTATTTTATATATACTGAGCTCCCCATGTCCTTAAGCAGTTTACGCAGGGCCCCGTTGAAGACAGGAACGCCTTTAAAATGCCTGACTAATAATTCCTTCTTAACATGGTATGTTTGCTATTGAGGAGCAATAAATCTGTCCTGATTACAAAGGAATATGTTTTGTAATACTGCATTCTTGTTCTAATAATTGAATAATTGAAATATGTGATTGAGTTGTGCATTACATACATTACTGTACGAGCTTGAATGTGGCATTTATATATCTATACAACCAGTATTTTTAGATTGTGTTGCAGATTGTAGTTTGGCCTACATTGTTTATTTGAGTATACAAAAAAAAAATATTTTAGTATTCAAAAACATGTTGATATTGATAGCAATGCCACTTCTATAAAACTTTTATATTGTCCTTTTGGAAGGGGGAAGGGCGATAATAGACAATAATAGACTTTTTTTTTACCATTTTAACAAAGCCCATACTCCTGTAAAAAATATTACCTTCCTTTACGTGTTAGCCATGAACTCTTTTAAGTACAATATTCTCAACCATATAATAGCAGTCTATCTACTACAGTACAATTAAAGGTTTATTAAAGAAATACATAAAGTATATATATATATATATATATATATATATGTATGTATGTATGTAGCATTCCCCAGTATATTGTAAGATGTAGAATTCTAGTGGGAATGATGGGTGAGCTCTTACTTATTTTTATACAGGAATGGAGCAATGAGCCAGGGATTGTATGAATTCCTTTTTCCTATTAACATTGAACCTATAAACTTTTAACTTATACCCCGTTCACATAAACTACCCTGGTAAATCTGTTTTTAACGAGCAGGGTTGTCAGCTGTGGATCTGAATTACCCTGGTAATTAACCCTGTTCACAGTGCTAAATTACCCTGGTAATTCACAAACTACCCTGGTAATTCACAATTTACACCGTTCACAATAAACCAGGGTAGTTAGTAGTAATTTTAGCGCCGTTCACAATATGCACACTACCCTGGTAGT
>JABWIB010000072.1:54115-80130 GCA_016617825.1 Platyplectrum ornatum | reverse complement strand
ACATTCATTTTATCTCCCCTGCAATTCAACATGGTTTTACCCATGAGAGTGTAAGTCATGAGTGTAAGTCATGAGAGTGAAAAGCTGAATCCAGCCCTAAGGCCAGATTCAGCTTTTCACTCTCATGACTTAAGGTGGCCTAGGGAAAATCACCCTGTTTGCAGGCCATCCACTGAACGATGTCTTCCCATGATGGCCATTGGGGGGGGGGGCGAAATACCTGTAAAAAAAAGAAATAAATTAAATTAAAATGTACTCACCCTTCTGATGTCTTCGCTGGGCTGCAGAGCGATGCCCAGCTCCTTCTCCGTGTGGTGCAGCATCCCCGTCTAGCACGGAGAGGACGCTGTATATACGTGACGCTGTCACGCATTTACAGCGTGCTCTCTCCGTGCGGGACAGAATCACCTGTAATTCTAATGCCTGTAGAATTACAAAATTATTCTACAACACATGAACTGCATAAACCAGTTGAAGCTTTATATTGGAAATTTAGAAGTAGAGGTAGGGACAATTTGAAGTGGCAGTATAGAAATTTATAGTAGTGAATGAAGACTTACAGGTTTTCAACTAAATCAGTTACAGTATGGCATACCTTCAAATCCTAGTGAAGCCATATAATAATCCTTATTACTTGTATCCAGTGTCATCTGAAAATCACCTACTTGAATTAAACGTCTTCCATAATGACCATCTACTCTATGCTGAATAATGAATTTTAATATTGCTGTATTCTCTTTTTGGTGTTTTTACAGTTCCTAAACATTAGTGCTAACATCTTTTAAACAAGAATCAAAGCACATATTGGCATTTAAAATACCTTATTTGAAGTGATCTGGACCACAGCTAATATATGAGACTTGCAAATGTAAAAAATATGCATTATAAGATCATTGGTTAGGGGCAACATTCTTAATGAATATGCCCTGAAGAGATAAACGTCACCTCTAAATTTGCTTGCCTTTTTTTTTTTACGTATTATCAGATTGAATTGTACATTTATACGTATTACTTAACAGTCACATATTTAATAATCCGGACTGGTAAACTTAAATCCCTGCTCAATACTAGTTCTAATAGGTGCATTGACATGCTTACAATTTTGTATTAGATTTGACATTGGGAAATTCATGGTGGAACTGTCAAAATGTATTTATTTATTGGAAAGCTACTGAATACATCAGGGAAATTTTGACAGATTACAAAAAGCATATCTTCATTGCAACTACCCTCTTATTTACAATGTAGGTGATGATTTCTTATGATTAACTCGCCTTGCTGTGACATTTACTGAAATATAGTTGGCAGCTAATGAAACATATTTATGTTTCTAAGTACTGCCCCTTATTCAAGAAAGAAACTGTCAGCATGTATTAGAAGACTTCCGTCAACAATAAAGGATGACTTGAATTTTCGGAATATGCTTGACTTGAAGAACATTGTATTCATTTTTTGTTTTAATTTATGCTTTTGCACGTGTAATCATGATGTAGACACTGGTATACATATGCCTTAAGACATCACTAAATACTGTAGTTATTAATAGCCATAACAGAGAAATGTTCTATTCATCACATCAGAGTGGTCCTTTTACAATTGTAGCTAATATTCACAGAGGTTTGATTCATTTCACGCTATACAAGAACAATCAACCTTCCATTTTAAAGTGACTAATGGTTAATAACACTTTCATGGTACATGTATTTTCTCTCTCCAGACTTTATTAATGGTCATAGATTCCTTCCATCACTCTCATATATGTCTCTTTTATTTTATGTAACACATTTTGCTAAGGTTAGTCCGCAGGTTTAATCACCCTATGTGTGCATTGGCCTTCAGAACTGTGTGTCACTATGCGGTATGATTCGCTTCTTTTATCTTCTGAGGTCTATATATGCAGCAAACAGAACTTTTACTTTTGCTATGATGAACACAAATGGAAGAAGGAAACAACTTATGATAAAATATTTTCAATATAATATATTTTCTGTGTGGGACAGCAGAGCCCTAAAATATGAGAGATCAAAAATATGGGCATTTGCTAATTTTTTAGGGAAATATAGGCAGACAACTACGAAATGCCATCTTAAAAGACCAAGGGGCTGATTTAATGCCGTTTCACGCAGCACATACGCGTATAAAAACACGTGACCATCTCTCTACCGTAATAGACGGGAAAAAGATGGCTTTTTCTTGTCTCTGACCCGGATTAAATCGTCCCCTAAGGGGTATAATTACTAAGCGATGAGATTGCAGTGAGATTGGAAAGTGGGGAAGTAGCCCATAGCAACCAATCAGATTCAAGCTCTCAGTTTCATTTTGCACACTGGAGAATGTAAACTGAAATCTGATTGGTTGCTATGGGCAACATCCCCACTTTTCAATCTCACTGCAGTCTCACCGCTTAGTAAATATACCCCTAAGACTTTTCTTTGACTCACATCTGGGTCAATATTGTGAATGGAAAAGTGTAGATGTTGCCCATAGCAACCAGTCATTATTTATCTCCTCTCAACGATATCCGGGACTGTGCAATAATCTCCCTCTATGGACCGGAGGAAACCAGCGTATCTATCCAGAGCACCTTCTCTTTACATGCACGGAGCACTTTTTTGCCACCATCCAATTGGCAACTGACAGAGGCTGCAATTGAGAGCCGGGAACCGTGATACACCTGATCTAGCAGCTGCCGACTACAACACGCTGGAACTTACACTCTGATCCCGTTACCTATATACGGAGTCCGGCGGGAGGTATCGCTGCAACACTGCCGTAAAGCAAGAGGGTTAACACACTGGTGTGCCCCGGGACCGAGTATTCGGTAGGAACGACTGCCCCACACTGGTGTGCCCCCTCTCTCCGCTCTATAAAACACCTGAGCGAATGGGACGTCTGCATGCAGCTACCCGAGTGCCGGGTGAGTGTATGGTTTATTTCCATTTAAGTGCAATGGATGGATGGGTTGACTGTATTTTGGACTATTACTTTTAATGATATTGGTGGTATTTTAGTAGTTGTTTTATATTGTTTTAATACACTAATATTATAGTGTGAATAAAGTGGAATTGGATCTTATCTACTTCAGCCGATTATATTATTGCACAATAGATATTAATTATTTTCTTATTTATATCAATTGTCACACAATTTGCGCACATCTATATTTTGTTTTTGTTAGATTCTAGAGAATGTCAGCTAGCATGACAATAAACTGCCCATATATTTGTGTGACTACTACCATAGCTTTGAATAGGTTTTGCTCTGATTTTGGACTGATTTTATATAGCAATCACTGAAGTCTATATGAAGCCTAGGAGCACAAATGATCTACAGAAAGATAAATGACAAGACATGGGGAGAGCACAACAGTGTACTGAGTGGCCATTTCCAGTCATCTAGTTCGCAGCGTATGCTGGTGTGCAGATTCTGTAAGATGTAATAATGCTCTGTACAGACAGACTTAACTAGATTCCCTCTGATTGAAAGACACTGAAAATGAAAGAAATTCTGTTTCATTTGAACTACAACATTTAAGCTTTTTTTTTTGTATTTAACAGCGGAAATGCTTTCCCTCCAAGAGGAGCTAAAAGGGTACCACCTTGCATTCCCGCCTTACTTTTTTACTTTCAGTTAGCATGAAAAAATCCTAAGCATTTTTCCTTTTATGAATGATTCTCTAGATGCCGGGAACATTTTTTTATCAGATGGAAATCAGAGACTTTTAAATGGCTCGTTCAAAATACATTATAAACCTCAAAGAGTGTACTGCTCTAAAAACCTGCTTGTTAAACGGTAAATATAACATAAATTGACCTTTTGTTAACATGTTTTACCCACTTTAATAGCAACTTAGTTCCATCTGTGCCAATGTGTTTACAATGCAGAGTATTATCCAGAGCAATACAGTATTTTAGATTTAAACATTCCAAATAACTGTCAATCAGAAGGAACTGAAATATGCACAGGGTTATTTTTTTGGACAATCCTGCAATATACAGTATGAAAGTGTGAACAAATAAAAAACCTTTTTCATGAAAGAGGATTATCATTACAATTTAAATCCTTCCAGCGATTACTAGCAACTATAAGTGTATAACAAGTTAATGATAGCAGGTTAATAGTTAAATTTAACTTTTATTTCATCCAACAATGTATTTATTTAAACATATAACAATGCTTTGTCAGTTTGAACATTATTAAATAACAATTTAATTGTGAATTGTCATTATCCACTGTCAGGGAAATCATAGAACTAGCAACATGTGTCATATCAGGGATGGTATGGATTGATTGTAAAGGCTAACCACAGAAGTCAGACATCTCGGCAGGTCACAATTCCTTGTGACAGTCCCTGAAGTAGCTGAGAAGCCCGCTGGATAGAACAGTGGCTGATGGAATACATTGGGCCGGTACTCTGAGAACAGGATATGGGAATTACAAAGGAGGATGACTAGAATGCTGTGGCTGATAACCAGATAACCAGAATGAAGAACAAGTTTACTAGAATGGTGTACAAGTAGTAGCACAATGAGTTTACATGGAGTTTGCACAATTAATCTGTACTGATATATCAGTATTATCTTACACAGGAAGATAATAAATGGTATCCACAAATGGTTGCACAAGGAATACACAACTGAGTTATCCCAAAGAATCCATCAAACATGGAAATGTCGGAACAGGAACTTTTCATTGAATTAGAACAAACCACATCTGAGTAATTGCTCAAGAACTAAAATTTCTGGTGTTCCTAGGCAACCCTACACAGGTATGTTAACAGTATGGGAACGGGAACAGAGGGCAACTCAGAGCTGTGACATCCATAAGTGGATTTATAACATTTTAAACAATATTTGTAATATCATGTGATCATAATTGCAGATCTTGCAGCTAGACTTTACCCAGACTGGACCTATTTCTCAGCAAGACCGCTCAGGATATAACCCACAATGAGATGTCAGCATGGTACTACCCCCATGTGGTTTAGACATTGTGGTTTAGATTCTCACAAATATTGTTTAAACTGTTATAAATCCGCTTATGGATGTCACAGCTCTGAGCTGCCCTCTGTTCCCGTTCCCGTACAGTTAACATACCTGTGTAGGTTTGCCAAGACCGTTCAGGATATAACACATAGAGATCACTATTTTTATCTCACTGTATAAAAACCAGCGAACAGTGAAATTTGCTTCAGCAATTTAGCTGCCTGTAAAAGTTTTAAAAATATAGTCCTAAAAATAGCGTCCTTGTCTCAACCTGCTTTCCAGACAATGGGATCGGGGGGGTTTGGGCCTCCCTATATTTCTTGACTACTTCCATGCTGTTTAGCTTAGCCACATAATATCTTGTCACTCCCGCCCTGGTCTCAAATTGTGGGTAGACATTGAAAATGCCATGTGCCCGACTATGTCTCTGCACTTCCTTCCTTGGCTCCCCAAAAGTCATAGACCTGCCTCCACCTACGACAGCCCCGTCATCTCCATAAACGCTCGGATCCAGGAAACTGCCTACAAGCTACTTACCCGCTGGTATATGGTCTCCGCACGGCTTCACCGCCCATATCCCGATTTGGTACATCTCCTCCATGGAGTATATTATGGCCCTTCTTTACAACTCTGTACCTAAATACCAAGAGGTGTGGTCGGCCTGGTTTGGCTACCACTCGGCTTCGGTGCCTGGGCACTTCTAACTCCCCTTTCCTACCTCCTTTTTTCTTCCTCTCTTCCGTTTACCTCCTCCCTCTCCCCTGCCTCATACATCATTTCTAAAACCCCCATGCCATGACTCCTGCATTTCTGTTTGCCTATTGTTCGGCCCGCAGGCCCTGTCTGGATTCTGCATTCACTGCAAATGGTTATTTATGATGCCTATTGTTTATTCCAAAATTTACATTGTAGCGTTTATTGCCTACTGGCCATGTTGATCATGGTTCAAAATAAAGGGTTAAAAAAAAATATATATATATATATATATATATATATATATATATATATATATAATGCTAAAAAATGCATTAACATAAAAAAAAGCTAAACACATTAATAACTTATTCTAGAGTGCAAGTCAATGATCCTTCCCATGCCAATTCTGTTATTAACATTTTTGACAGATTACTGTGCTAATTGACAAAATCATTATTTTGGGATAATTGTTCAATCATATATTAAATCACATGTAAAATGTACATATTATTGATTATAGAGTAGCTGTTATAGCTAAAAAATTTTGTTGAGTCATTTGAAAGCCGAGCTCAACACATTATTTAATACTGATAACAATAACGCAAGCTTGTAAAAATGAATACTGTACATCATCTGTTGTCCAGAAAAGGGAAAAATGCCCAACAACACTGCAATTAACCAGTAACAAATTATACCGTTCTATCTTTAAAATAAACTGCAGAAATATTTGTTACACATATTTAGGCACCCTAAGTGGTTTGTTTAAGTGGTGGTTTAAAAGTAGATTTTTATTATATTGAGAGATTTGTCCGAATTGCCTCTCACAACCAACTGTATTGTTTTTGCGCGTTTTATTGCTTGAAAAAAATGGGGACAAAAAATATAACAAAATCATTACTATTTTACTTGTAAATTTAAAGATTTAAAGAACAATCACAATCAGTTCTGAGACGGGCAGAACCCTTCTTTTGGCCTGGGTAGTGAAGCCAGGAAAACCTGCCCGGGTTGTTAAAGAGGCACCATTCACACTGAGCGAACTACCCAGGGAGTTCAATCAACCTGGAATTTGACTGAACTACTAACAAATAGGATCTATGTTAGAATGAATTGGGATACATGGTATATCATGGCAAAAGAGGTGATTCTGTTAGTTGATTGGCATAAGTGGAACTCTTGTCCTGTTTGACAAGAGGCAGAATGCCTATACTATAAACTGACTATGTGAAACACCCACTTTCAAATTTATCCCAAACTCTTTTCAGTCATAATGGGTCATAATTTGTCCTGTGTGGTTGTGTGGACATGTGCAATATAAAAACTTTGCAATACAGTATATGGGGTAAAATATAAAGCATGGGTCAGCAATATACAGTATGTATAGGAAATGTGACAGTCAAGGGAGACTTTCAATACAAAGGGACTAAATATTTTTTCCAATATGTTTTTCTTATCTCTTACAGCTGTATTTTTAATTGTGCAATTTTATAAAACCACTTTATTTGTAAACTAGGAATTGTTATTAAACTAACTGCATAAAGAAAAGAATTTGTTTGTTTTTTCCCCTTGAAAAATATTCACTTTTGTTTCACATATGAATAACTTGTATTCTTGTTTTGAAGTAAAGCAAGATGCCAGAATGTGGATAATATTTCTGAGACAATTATATTTTCAGCAAGCTATCAAAAATAAAAGCCATGTTCAATTCTGTAGCAATTTGAAATTCATGATTGGGTCCAATTTTAATATTGGGTTGGATCTGAACTAATTTCAGAACAAATTAAACCTTTTCCCAAATGTTGGCAGGCTACCCCAAGAAGCAATTACAGAAATAAAAAGAATTTAATGTAATTGAAAATTGCATTGGTTATTAATGCATATTGCAGACTGTATTTTGTTACCGCATTAAATATTTATAAAGAACTAGAGCTACTTTTAAAGTAGAAATATGTCTTAGAAATCTCACACCATAAGATGATGATATTATAAATAGCCCTTTATATACCAATATGTCATGTCATGGAGGTTGTCATGACATTGCTTGAGGTGATATGTGCCACACATCTGGTTGCAAAGTGCAGTGAGCAATATCTAAATGATTGTTTGTGCAAATAGTGCTTGGTATTTATAATAATAGGAAAAATGCTCCAGCATCACTGCAGTTAACCAGTAAGCGATTATGCTATTCTATCTGTAAAATAAAATGCAGAAACATCAGTATACACATTCTTGCAAGCATGTGTTGAAGCCCCCTGCCACGTCAAAGCTTTTCTGCGAAGGGGGTCCTAACACTAAAGTTAGCTCTCAATTTGGATACATTTGCATGTGACCCTATTATGGGACTCTCATTGTTTAGAGTTAGGACCCCCTTAGCAGAAAAGCCTTGACGTGGCAGGGGGCTTCTCACATGCTTGCAAGAATGTGTAACTGAGCTTTCTGCATTTTATTTTACAGATAGAATAGCATAATCGTTTACTGGTTACTGCAGTGATGCTGGGGCACTTTTCCTGTTTGTTTTCTCTGTTAGAGTTACCCCTGCCTTTCATGCACCTGCAGCTAACTTACAAATTGATTTGAGCAACCACCACCCTGTGTATATATTTATAATAATACCATTATTTGTAGTGATATCTAAAGTTTTCTTCATGTAGACATCTATGGGAGGGGAAATTGTAAGACAATAGGCATAGCAGATATTCCTGTAGTCCAGAAACCATCTATATACCACACTTTCATTTCAAATTTGCCTTATGTGTTTTATATGGGTCACCTGTACTGAGTGAGAGTAGGTATAGGGAAGAAGAAATATCCACATTGCAACAGTTGCTTTACTCTAGAAGTCACTGGGTGAAAAGAACTTAAAATGGAGACTTGTGGTTCAAAAGGTGCTTGTAAATATGAGAGACTTAATTAAAGCATAAAATACTTTATTTCTCCTCCCATTTATGTTATAAGTGTACTGTACTTAAAAGGAATTGTATGATGCTATCCACATAATATCAAAATTTCAATATGGCATCATGTTAGTTCAATTTTAAGTGAGAGGGATTTCGTATTTAAATGTACAGTATAGGGGGATAACAAACATTTCCAAGCATCAACCAGTGGCTCAGTAGTTTTAAGGAAGGATCCATTGAGCAAAGGCAGTGGTAGCATGTGTGCCTGGAAAACAGATTTTTGGTTCCAGGGTAATATTATACAAATATGACTGGTTTAAGCATTAAATTCTATAAAAATACACCAAAACCGATACCACATTTTGGGCCAGATTCAGCTTTTCACTCTCATGACTTACACTCATGAGTTACACTCTCATGGGCAAAACCATGTTGAATTGCAGGGGAGGTAAATTTTATTAGTTGCAATCAGCATAACAAGTGACAGCTGATGTTTTCTAGCATAAGTCTAATAACAGTGTAACAGTAACGCTGGTCAGTATCTGTGTGCAACATGCAACAATAAAGTATTCTACCTGCATGCAAACATTGACATTCATTTACCCCCCCCCCCTGCAATTCAACATGGTTTTGTCCATGAGAGTGTAACTCATGAGTGTAGTATGATGACTATATTTTGCAATATTATTAGACGATCAGTGAAAAAATTATTGATTTTATAGGTCTTCAAGTGTTGCCATTGATTCCATTGCAAAGTTTACATTATTTTTTTAAAAAAGAAAAACTCCAACTATATAATTATATCTCAAATTAATATTCCAAATTATGCATTTCATTGTGTGAATTCACAGTGCAATTTGTTCAGAATAAAAAACTAATAATCGATTATATGAATAGTCTCATTTTACCACAGTGTAAAAATTATTGGACCTTTGTGACTTGACCAGAAAAACATTCCTATCAAATAGCTGATTTTATTGTGCTAGAAAGCAGGTGGCTTTCTGAGATATCTCATTTTATATTTGATATAAAAGGGAATCAAATTGTTCACTGCATTGATAGTGAATGAGAAACAGTTAAGCAGAGGTCAAGGGTGGTTATGGATAATGTGTGGTGATGGTTGTGGAAAAAGGTATGCGAAGATTGTTTATAAAATTTAGGTCACCAGCAAAGGACAAAGAATAAGCTAATTTAAGGAATATTAAAGTGGTGGCTAGTGAAGAATCTTTTTTGAAGAATAAAACATGTCATAGTCCTAAATAAATAACACTTTTGGCATAATTGTCGATGGAGCATTATGCAAGTCTCCCTTTTTGTTTGGTGTGTTCTAATTGAATAGGATAAACAAATTGTTAGTATTTTGTCAGAAATGGTTGTTTGTACTGTAACACACATTGTATGCAAAATTGTTTACTTTATAATATGCTTTAATACATTTTTTTTTACAAATTATCTGTAGTCATAAACCTCATTTCCAGTATATATTACAGTGTACATTCACGCAATGTATGTGGTATTGAGGCTTCAAATCTTCTACATGCCAGTCCTGGCCCCGAACCCATTTCATTTACACTATATGGGTGTGTGTGTGGGGGGGGATACTGGTTATTTTATTTATAATTACACAGTAGGGGCAGGGTTTGAGAGGATTCATGTTGATCAGTGGACACATGAACTATGTATCTGCACAAATCACTTAAGGCAAGAGTATAGCAGATCACCTGCAATTTCCACACACCAGCACATGACAGGGTCAGTAAGCTAATTAAGTTTAGAGTAGAGTTGTAGCATGTAAACAGCATACCAGGATCATCATGTACAGCATATAAGTGTCACAGCATGGTTCAGCAGACAGTCCAAGCGCTCCAGTAGTCCCTAACTAACTGAGACCCCAGGTATATCACTTGGGTAGTCATAAAGTTAGGATGGATTTTCCAAGCAAAAGTAGGTTTTAAAATATAACATTTTGCTGATTATATAAATACACAATGTTTTCATAAATATGGAAAGTAATTGCGTCCTCAGAATACGTTGCAGTGAAAAATCTAACAATAGATGCAAACATATTTCCTAGTAAATATTAATACAATGAGTGAAATGACAAATTTTAAGACAGACATATTTCATAGAAGACAAGACAAGAGGCCTTATTTGGTGTGTAAAAGACATAATTCTTCCGTGTAGGTTTATCTTGAAAACCAGTTCCCTGGAAGTTGTCATTTTCTTGAAGAAACAGTTTAATATGTAAATCAGTGTTTCTAATGTTGAGTTGTAGTATACAGGAATAAGAGATAGAGGTGTTATGATGGCACAAGTAACCATAGGAGTTTCCTGCTGACATAGTCCATTACATGACACCATATATTTCATAAACAGTCATAACAATTTCATCTGACAACTCCTAACATATCAAAATAAAAGAAATTACACAAGCTATGCATATAACTTATATGCATAGGTTCATTTTGGGTAATTTATTGTAATTCACTACTGTATAATTTCATGTTTTTTTTTTAAATAAATGTATATGTAGAGAGTTCCAAGAAAATACATTGGCTCGTATGACATCTAAATCTGACTCTAGATATAGGAACATATGAAATGTCATATTCCATTTTGTAAAAAATTATATTCCCAATAACAGCTATTAGTAACTGACTCATGAATCTGTGAGTTGTGCTTCCAAGATATAGCTACTATACTGAAATCAGTTCTCTTCTACTTTACAACCAGAAATTATATAGTCCTAAATTTACTAAGCTGCAGGATTGGAAAAGTGGGGATGTTGCTATGATCGGTTGCTATGGGCAACATCCTTGTTTTTCCAATCTCGCAGCTTAGTAAATTTAGACCATAATGTTTATTGTTAAACCTTAATGTAATAGGCTATTTTTGCATGCCACATATGTAAATTGTCCTTGCGTTCGTATTGTATTGCCCAGACCTGGAACTTGCAACTGGTTTTATGTAGATTAGAGAGGTGCGCATAAGGCTTAAGGTAGGATTCTACCCACTATGGATGTAATAATAATGTTGTTATAGGGGCTATTAATCTCTGTTACCCTGAAAACGATGGATGATTACTTGTGCTTATTAACATGTTTTTATTTGATCTGCAATATTACATTTTAAACAGATATTATACATATGTTCCCTACACAAAAATTCAGATAAACTAATTTATGTTTAACAATACAAATTAGACAATACAAATATAATCTAAAAAAGTAACAAGAACTGCATAGATTTGCTGAAGAGTATGTTTCCTTTGTTTTACAATCACAATGTATTGATTAAAATGTTCTATTTGCATATGTCTTGCTGTTTATTTCAGAAATGTTCTAATATAAGACTTCTTGGGAGCAATTCTTTTGCACTGACCCTATGCAAACAATAATCAAAGGAAGAAATTATTCAACAGTATTCAAATACAGCTCTCCATGGACTATTGCACATCCATTGGGAATTAGAGGTATTGTTTAGAAGTAGGGTCAGACGAGAAGGTTATTTCTGCAATTTTTTTCCCAAATTGATGTATTATAAATTGTAATGCATGCTCAGGTCTATTCATTATCCATTGGTTTAACTGACAAGAAAAGCTTTTGAAGATTAATCACTTCATCAGAGTGATAGCCTGTCGATATCTCTTACTAGCATATCACAAATGCAAAGAGGAAATGATTCAATGAGGCTATTAATTTAATACAGAAAAGCACTATGAGTACATTTATATTAAACACAACACATTTAACATGTGACATACAAAGAATACACATTCAGTAATCACCCTTCTTTAGTGCCTTACCATGGTATTTAAATTGCTGTTATATGCTACATTATTATATCTTAGTAATCTATGACAATAAATGCAATGCCATTATTATAAAATGAAAAGAGATGTTGCATTTAATCACTCTCAATGCTAATCTAGTTAATTAAACCATATACATAGGCAATGTTTATACATTTGCATCATACAGCACAAGAACTATATTATATGACATAATATTTTGTGTTTTATAACTTCACATTATTAAATAACAATGTACACTGACATATTCAATACCAGCTTCAAAGCTGCAGGCACAAAGTGATAATGCTATTTAAGGTCATAAGAAGCTATGTTCAATATCCTCTCAAGTACAAAATCACACTTGATTTACAGACAAACACATTATTATTGTAGCAATGAATATATAATGGTAAACTGATATAGATACATACAACTTCCTTCAACAAATATATCTGTCTCCTTACACACACAGACATGTTTGTGCTTCAATAGTATTATTGGCTTAAGCTACACCAGTGGTTCCCAAACTTTCTCAGTTGAGGCAACCTTAAGGTCTCCATAATTTTTCGAGGCACCCCTAAAATAAAATAATTTCCCATTTTATGTTTTTTAGTCAAAATTGTGTAATAACTATTTAGGTAAAGGCTGAAATGCTTTATGTTGATATAAAATATTGTGTTGCTCCAATAAAAGACGTAAATGTGGCAAAACATAAAAAACATTCTACGGGACCCAGTGTACAAATTTGTAAAACCATTGTAAAAGCTTAAAAGTGTGGGGTAAAATGCTGAAGGAAATACATGAAAATACAATAAATGAAAATACAATAAATGAAAATGAAATAAAGATATCCAAAAATCGTCCCAAATTTCAGTAAAAATAAGTGTTACACAGATATGTCTTCCTCTAGTATGCTCCATAGTAGAAAAAGCTTATTATAATATAATCTTTTTATTACATAAACAACATATACATAAAGGACTTAAAATGATACATGAATAAACAAGGTAAGCAAAAATAAAGTAGAGAATATCTACCTAAAAGTTCACATTATTGTAAGCCGCAGCCTAGGCCTGAAAGCCTGATGACAAATAGACCTGAAAATCGCTCTGCTGTAGACCTTGGGGATCCCTCCAAACTCTGCTTCAGATTGACATCAACGGGAACTGGTGTCAATTTGTAGCAGAGTTCGGTGGGATCACCATGGCGCTGATGCTCAATTTGAAGATGAGTTTGTTGGGATCACAATGGTTGCTGGTGTCAATATAAAGCAGAGTTCGGAGGGATCACAGCAGAGCAAAGTTCAGGTCTTTTTTCATAAGGTTTCCCAGGACGGTCTAGGCTATTGTGTACAATACTGTAAACTGTTAATATTCTCTTTATTCAGCTTACTTTGTTTTTATTCATGTATGATTTTATGTATATGATGGTTTTTGAATAAAAGATGATATTATAGTTTTCCTACGAACTTAACTTCCTTTTTTTTAACTGAACATTGGTACATTTTCTTGATATTTTTACTGTATTTTCATGTATTTCCTTGCACTTTTTACATTTACAGTTTGGGGCCGAATTAATGCGCTAAGGTTTTCCCCCTTACGCAAACAACATAAGGGAAAAAACTTGAGTCTTTTTAGCTCGGGGCTCATAAAGCCACGTATAAAAAAAACATATTCTCAGTACCGTAATAGATGGGGGAAAAACTCAGAAGGACTAGGGGTCTTAGAGTGGCATGGCACATAGAAGATACAGAACTAAGAACAGACTAAGCAGTAGGAACTGCAGTGCTGGACCAGACAACACCAGGAGTTGGGGTTTGATGAAGGAAGGCAATATCATTGGATCCAGAGGTGGCTCTTGGTTCTCTTAAATCACTTGTCAGGCTGGATCTATGAAGGGCATTAGGCACTTGTAGTTAGTTAAGGTCACTAGGCCCTGTTTAGTGGACACTAGGCCCAGATTTTGGGGTGAAAAGGTCTAGTGTCCAAAACGACGTGAGCAATAGGTAAACTAAAGAGTGTGTGGGTAGGTGTAGATATCCCAAAGTCTTGTCTTCTGCTGGTTTATTGATCAGAAGAGAAATTGTTCAGTATATAAATAGAGAGGGTCTGAGAATGTGACCACTGTTGACGATACTCTCACATGTGGCATGGCTATAGTTCCCTATTCTCTCCTTGTCAAGGTGGTGATGTGTGATTACCTTTTCAGCTTCCTTTATAGACTCACATTGCTTACCACATGAAGGTGGAATGGAACAGCACAATCTTTTCCACAAAGTCATTGGGGTGAGTGCGGATCTGTCATCCACCCATTGCAGAAATGCATGCTTTTGGAGGATATGCCTTATTATTTTAGATCTAGGTTATGCTACTTTAAACATTTTTGGATTCTGGTTGGTTGGGACAACCAATAAAGAGGGACACATTTCCTTTGAAGTTCCACCTTAAACTTTTATAGAATATACAAATCTCTTTTATACAGTACCATTGTATTACCTATATTTTACCTACCTTAAATTTTAAATTATGAGTCGTCATTATAGACGCTTCTCAAATAAAAAGCCAATTTCAATTATACTGTTTTCTTCCTGTACATGTTGAAAATTTGATCTATATTATTCATTGACATAATATGTTACCATGGCAACACCTGCTGTGAGAACAACCATTTTAATTTTACCATCAGTCTGACATATAAAACAAAGAGAGAAGAAAGGTTCTCACAAACCACGTTCTCAATGACAAACCTATTGAAAGGATTGTTTATTATCCTTTATTCACATAGCACTAGAATATTCTAAAAAGCTTATGAAAGGATTAGTGCTTGGAACAACGTTGAAAAGGTATTATGTATTTTGCGTTTCATTTTAAAGAAACATATGAATTATACAGTTTCAGAGATAATAATAGGAACGTAATAGTGCTGATTATTGAGTCAAATCCATGCTGGATGCTGGTGTGAACAATGTACCTGGCAGTATAGATTTTCTGTGGTGTGTTGCATGTATTCTCTGGGACTTCCTGAGGACATACTTCATATATATGACAATGCTAACATACGTTGCTGCAATACAAACTACTGCAACAAAAACCAATTAAAAAAAAAAATCTAAATATGGTGTATAGAATCTGGGGGTGTCTATTTCCTATAAAGGCTTCATTAAGTACAGTATGTTGCTGTAATGTAATGTACACTTTAATCTTTACATCCTTATGGTGTGGAATTCATATATATCGGCCCAATTACCAGCCCTCGTTTTGCCCACTCAATAGTGCCTAAAGTCTGAATTTGGTGCATTGCTTGTAAACACTCTATACATCCATTTATGTACAATCCATTATGCTGTAATACTTCCCCATAATGTACCCCAACTCCTGTACATTAGTTATTAAGTTACATTAGTTAGCAAGTTTCCCTCCTAAAATTAATGTAAAAGCAGAGCTATACAGCCAGTGACTGACACATCTGTGTCAACTCACATATCCGTGTCAGGGACACTCACCACTTACTTCTGAAATGCTAACAATAACCTGCTGTCCCAATGCCTGTAGTTCATAAACAGGGTTATCTAGAAGACTTTCTGCAATACTGAGAGCCCTGCCTTATATAGTAAATTGATCTCTGTCCTGAATTGATAAGGGTTATGTGTGACTTTTCTGTCTATTTGTAGTCACTTATGTAGCTGGACTCCTCTGCATTGTTTCTTGTACACACAACGCAGTGATTTTCTCCAGTGAATTTCAAATCTGCATCTTACAAAATGCATTTTTGCACACGTCAGCCCATGATATAGGATTATTTCTCTCAGTATTTCATGTAGCTAAATGTCAGGTATGTTTATTAAATCCATTTTTTTAAATGTCTGGATGGTATGGTATAGCAAATGCACATATAATGTTATAATATATATGAGTAACATTTTTTAAATATCCTATCACATGTGATTAGCACATTAGCTTATATGAACTATAACACTACATATTTGACATGGTCCAGGGACAAATATTCAAATCTTGTGGCAACTGTGGAAATGATCGCCATATATGAATTCTATATTATTCTATGTATTGCCCATAAATGTTACTGCATTCTCCAGCCTGGTGGAGGTGGGTGGTGATAGATAATTTGCTTTCCACACTAAAAGCACATCTGTGATAATATATTGCACATTTATCAACTTTATTATTAGAACATATTTTCTAATTGTCACCTCAATGATATTTCAATTATTACTTCAGTTAAGTTTTGCATGTAAAAAACGAATTACCATCATAAGTGTTTTATTCTATAATTTTACCAATATAGAATATGTTATATTTATGGAAAATGTTGCAATGACATAACATGATAGATTTTATTTGTGCCTATTTTATTATTTAATACCACATATCTTCCCTGTATATAAATGTATTCCTTGTTTCCTTAATTAATTCACAAGAAAAAGCAGTCTTAAAACATAAAACAGGGCCACAGGACCAGATCCTGATTATATGTGCTACTGGCCTACTCACGAGTGGGTAAAACCATGTTGAATTTCAGGAAATTTTAATTTCCCTAGGGCCATCCACGGAACAATGTCGTTCTCATGGTCGCCATTTAAAAAATAGAAAAACCTGTAAAAAAAAAAGAGAATGAAATTAAATTAAAATATACTCACATTACAGATGTCTTCGATGGGCATTGTGTCTTCGGAGTGGTGCCTAGCTCCTTCTCCCTATGCGCCGAAGTCTCTGTGTATTTACACTTCCACTTTACACTTATACTCGCTACTGTGTATAGCATCAATACACCCAGTTCCTACTTAAAATATAGTGGTATATAATAACCCATTACACTAGAGCACATGGATGTGTACAAAAGCGCATGTGTAGCTGCTGTTCTGTGCGTGCTCAGAGGGGTTTCCCACTGTGCGTCTAACTAAAAGAAGCAGATGCGCACAAGTCTGGATATTTAATGCCATTTCAGGACTGTGATCAACTGTAAAATGTATCTCATGTCTATGCCCATTACCCTATGGAGGCCAAATTAAACTTCTACAGTAGGGAATAACATAAAATTAAAGATGAAAAACTCATGTTGTACTACAGTTTGTATAAGAGCAAAAATACAAGATGCACTGGATATGTGTAAAAAAATACAAGATGCACAGTATATGTTTAAAAAAATACAAGATGCACAGGATATGTGTAAAAAAATACAAGATGCACAGGATATGTGTAAAAAAATACAAGATGCACAGGAAATGTGTAAAAAAATACAAGATGCACAGGTTATGTGTAAAATAATAATAACCACCTTGTGTATTTCCTATTTTTAACTATCCTGATGTAATTTCTATGACTCTTTTTTTACCTTTTTGTGGCCACACTTGTAACTCAGAATCATCCATTATAATAGCTTATCCTGTGTCCAAAAAAGACAATCTTCAAATAGTAAGCTGGATATCTGGAATTACTAATGGGTAAAAGCCCAATGGTAAAAAGAAAAAAACTAAATTGTTTCAAACCTCTATACATGTTCATGATAAGGCAGGATCCCGTAATAACCAGTGTGTTATCCTTTCTTATGTACTTGTGATGTGGCCATGCAAATATGAAATATAAAATTAATGTAACATCCATTACACAGGTTGAGGTTCAAAACACTACTTAAAAACACACAAAAGAATAGAAGCTAATTATGAACGGTAATATTGTATAGTAACAGTACAAGCAATTCCAAGACAATGCATGGAGATGTATTATATTATATTATATTATATTATATTATATTATTGTAGGGTTGCTGACTTTTAGTTTCTCCCTCCAGGGAGAAAACGAGAGCCGTCAGCATGGAAGTGGGATGGAGGGTTTGATTTATGTAGGTGTGATTTATGTAAATCACCCCTGCTCCAAACATTACAGCAAATGATGAATTGGAGAAATCGGTCCTTAACCACACCATCCAACTTCAGTTACACTAAAGTTGAGGTGCAGATTCAGCTTTTAATAGAAAAGATGCATACTTTTAGCAAGTACCTCTAGATAATGTGATGGCAGTTGCAATTTTGAGAAGAAATAACCACTGGGCACTGGGCTACCACAGAGAAATATGTGCTGTCTTACTTCTCCATACTCTTCTCTCCCCATCACTCTCATACAAGTTGATATTTTTCTCAGAGGATGTTGTCCAGAGGACGTTGTTCCAGAATTGGCTTTTGTAGAAACTTTAATCAAGTCTTCCTGTTTTTGTGGCTCACCAATGGTTTACATATTGTGGTGAGGTCTCTTGTGATATTCTCTTGTGAAGCCTCAGGAGAATCTAGAAGAATCTACAATGCCCATGCCTTTTGGGCATCAAGTATCTTGTTGCATGAGTCCGATGATTGATGAGAGACGACCACGGCTGCTATGGCCATATGTATTCCCGTCACTGTGTCGCCCATGAACAAAGCCCAGCGGGTGAGGAGTCTAGAGGTCGGGTAAAATAGATTCCAGTCTATTAGTCATTATTTTAGTGAGAATTTTAAAACCTGTTTATTTTTATTAGGTTTAGCAATTAAGACAGTGTAAGCTTCCATGAAATCAGGATAAGGGTTATTGTGGCGGTGTAGAGTATGAAAAAAATCTAGTAATATCGGGTTGCAGCATCTTATAATATTCCACTGAGAAGCCATTGGGGCCCAGTGTTTTACATAGTGGGACTTTTGAAAGTACCGCATTGATCTCCTCAGCAGTTATATCAGGATTGTGAGACACCCGATAGGCAGCGCTAAGCAAGGGGAGGTTAGCTTTACACAACATTCATGCCTGGAGAGTCGTGTCCGGAGACACTCCAGCGTAAAAGACCTATGCATACCTGATGTGTGCACATGCCATGTGACACCTATTATGTAAATTGCATAGTTTACGTAATTAACGTAGGGCTAGCAAATAGGAGTGCACTTGATTGCACACTCCATTTTTCAGTCCAATATACAAACCCAGAATGCATAAAACAATGCAATTTTCTGCAGTCTGGTTGCAGCCCTTATCAGGGAAGCAGGGCCAAAAAAATATTTTTTCACCTTGGCCCACGACTATCTAGTTCCACCTCTGTTTGAAATATATACACCTACCTCTTAGAGACTGTTCTTGATTTGGCCAACTATTGTGAATGTGGTTGTTCTTCACCAGGAAATCAATTCTTCTGTGATCCACCACAGTTGTTTTCTGTGGTCTTCTGGGTCTTTTGGTGTTGCTGAGCTCTCCGGTGTGTACTTTCTATTTAAGAAAGTTCCAAAAAGTTGATTTGGCCACACCTAATATTTTTACTACCTCTCTGATGGGTTTGCCTAATGATGGCTTGCTTCACTGCTATTTGGATCTCATATTGAGAATCGACAGCAACAGTTTCCAAATGCAAATATCACACCTAGAATCAACTCCAGTGTGGGAATTTACTAAGCATTGAGATGTTCAACTGACCTTGTCAATGCCTGTTTGTTGTCGAGATGTATGTTTATGATTCGATTTTATCATCTTTTGTAGGTTATTTTATCATCTGAAGTGTGTTTTTTGTAGGTGATTTTCTAAACTGATGCTCAGGCGAGTTCTGTAATGATATACATAGGAAAATCGATTTTACTAAGCATCAAGATTTTTTTCGTTCACCTCTGGAAAAAGTACCAGGGAAGTAGACAAAGTTAAGACAGAAGGATTGTCAATGGAAGTATTGTTGGGTCTGCAGCAGCTTTTAGGACCACACCGCAATGGAAAGGGAATGTTTCAGCAGATGCCAAAGACCCCAGTCTGGGAGATTGTCAGTGGGCCAGAAACAGCGGTAGGCAGATGAAAATAGCAGAAGCCGATTTAAAATGCAGCCATAATGGATACCCCGCCTACAGTCACAGTTATTATTGGTTTGTTGTTTTTAATGGTGTTTTATTGTTTTTTTATGTTTTTCATACAGATATGAAATATGTTATACATCTACTATACACAGCCATAGATAAAAAATAGTTTAAAACAAACCATAAAAACCACATTTAAATGGTAAAGCACAGAGAATGCGGCTCTAAAATTTGCAGCCTCTGTGCATATCGCTCCAACAGCAGTGAAAATGTATGCCCTTTTTCCCTATTCAAAGGTGTGTGTTTCTGTTAAAATGGTAGAATATGTTGCTTGCATGCTAAATTATTAGTTTTTATGTTACACCAAAATTTTTGTTTGTACATTTGTGTGAGCTTTCACTGAACTACAATACAATGGACTATTCTACTGGCTTTTTATATTATGGATGTCCAAAAGAATTTATATTTCAAAACATTATCTGTGATGATCGTGTGCCAGTGATGTGCATAATTGGTAGGCATCAGTGTGGTTTAATTGAAAACCACTGCAATCACTGTTCCCTCTAGGCTAAGCTATGTGAAAATCATAGTAATAAAATCCAGTCTGCTAGGAATACTTCTGTAGATTGTGCCTTCAGGGAGGAGTCCTCATTACATTAACCTTTTAACTCTTTCTGAATTGCTCAGTATAGTGGATACATTACAGTGACACCATAATTATACCACAAGGCTGCAAGACTCTAAGAGACATAGGTAAATTTATACCTGGATGCAAATTGTCTATTTTATTAAATGTGAACCATCCTAAACTGCACAAGGTCTTTTTACTTTAAATGTAACATTCTCTGAAACAGCATAGAAAATGAAAAAATGGACAATGAAAGACAAGCATGCATCAGTAGTAGAAACCAATGTTAAAAATATGCCTCAAAAACAATCCCATAAGATTCATTGAACATTATGGACCTCATACATGGACCTGAGTTGCTCTTGCACGTGTTTTTTTGGCGCAAGCGCAGCGAAAATCTGCGGTGTGCGTGCATGTAAAGAAAACTGAGTATAGTAAAAAGGCGCATGTATAGTCCTGCACCCTGTTGCGCTTGCGATTAGTCTCAGTCATGAAAATGGGCATTATGCGGTATGTTAAATAGAAAATGAGGTAGAAAAAAGTATTTGCGTGTTTACACTTACACCCACCCTACCCATGGTGAAAGCACAAGTTTGGTGATGGATTTTTAAATACACACTGGTGCCAACAAAGTATTATGCGCATTTTGTAAATATCAATTTATTAAGCCTTATTAAAGAGTGCTTTTCCACTTCCCTGAAACTGCAAAAATACACCATTTTATTCCCTTCGTACAAACAGTTTCCATCCATCCTCCTTTGCTCATCTTTCTTATTAGGATCGCCTACGAATCACATAATTACACAATTAACACATTCAACATACATATTATACCATTGCGCTTGCCTAAAAAAAAACAACAAAAAATGTCAGATTCCTGCAAAAAAACGCACCTTTGAATCGCATGTGAAGAACGATGTGCATGCATTTTGCGTGCACGCAAACTCTGGATCAGGTCCTATGTATATATATATATATACAGTGGTCGAAGTGGAAATTTTGAAGTGGGGGTATGGACATTCAGAAGTGACGGTATGGAAACACAGAAATTAATGGAAGTCAATGGAGATTTAAATTTTTTCCATTACAACAGTGGGAGAAGTGCCGGTATGTCATACCCCCGTATACCCCCCCACTTCGAGCCCTGTATATATATATATATATATATATATATATATATATATATGTATATAATACCCTGGCATCGGTATTCCAGGGGTTAATATCTCTAATTTTATTTATTTTACATGTCCTGATTAAGTGCACCTGTTGCATTGTCAAATATGGTTATGATGTAATGCTGACATGGGATTGGTTGAGGAGAGAGAGGTTTCCAGATCTGCTGCTGTAGTGACAGTTGCCACCACGTGCATCTCAGAGGTCCAATGAGCTAATTTTGATGATGTAATTGATGATGATAGATTGACGCCATCTGAACTGGAAGAGCTAGAAAACTGCGAAGATGTTACCAGAGCGCCATCTATAGATGAGGAGGATTATTATTATTAATGTTTATTTATAAGGCACCACATAGTTTCCACAGCACCGTACATAGTGAAAGTACATACATAACATGGGGTACAATAACAGACATGAGATTGTATACAACATGGGGTGCAATGCCATAGCATTCAGTACCAAACATGTAAAGCATACATAGTATGAGGGCACAGAATAATAACTAAAATGGGTTGTGTATAATGTATTACAATGGATATATACAAGAGGGATGAGATAACAGGAGGAAGGAGGTCCCTGCTCGTGAGAGCTTACATGCTAGGGAGAGGGAGGACAGTGCAGAAGACATTGGGATGGGGAGGAAAGGGTATAGAGATTAGGTGGAGGTGGGGTAGGCCAGTCTGAAGAAGTGAGTTTTGAGTGAGCGTTTGAAGGCTTGGAGGGTGGAAGAAAACCTAATAGCTTGGGGTAGGTTGTTCCAATGGAGGGGGGCAGCTCAAGTGAAGTCCTGGATGTGTGCGTGAGAGGTGGTGATCAGTTGGTAAGTGAGGCAGCGATCATTAGAGGAGCAGAGTGGAGGGGATGGTATGTGGACAGAGATGAGAGAGGTGAGGTAGGGAGCAGAGGAAGAGGAGCGAGTTAGTGGGAGACCACAAAGAAGGATGTTACAGTAGTCTAGATGTTAAATGACAAGAAAGTGTATAAGAATTTTGGTGGCTTCAGTGGAGAGGAAGGGACGGATACAAGCAATATTGCGGAGGTGAAAGTGGCAGAACGGGGAGAGAATGCGAAAAGGCAGCTGAGAGATCTAGGAGAACGAGGATAGAGAATTGAACTTTAGATTTGGCAGTGAGTAGGTCAGTGGTTACCTTGGTTAGGGTGGTTTCTGTAGAGTGGAGGGGGTGGAACCCTGATTGGAAAGGATCCAGGATGTGGTTGTCTGTGAGGTGGGTAAGAGGCAGATGTAGACCAAGCGTTCAAATAGTTTGGATGCAAAAGGGAGAAGGGAGATGGGTAGGATTCAGACATTCATCTCATGACCTTGACCCAAAATCTCAAGAGGAGGTAAGCTCTAAAGGGACTTTGTACCTCTTGGTGGAACTGTGATGGGACCCTGCATTTGACGGAGAATCCCCTTTGAGTTGAGTCCGGGAGCATAGGCAGCAATTTCTCTAAAGGTGCCAGAGAAGATTGTGCATCCCGTCGTGATAACTTG
Source organism: Platyplectrum ornatum (assembly GCA_016617825.1). Taxonomy (NCBI): domain Eukaryota; kingdom Metazoa; phylum Chordata; class Amphibia; order Anura; family Limnodynastidae; genus Platyplectrum; species Platyplectrum ornatum. The sequence goes on along the minus strand of JABWIB010000072.1, from coordinate 56,650 downwards.
TCCCTGGGTCAGAGAAAAAACATCTCTGCCTTCTGAAATCCAAACCTCCATCCCTTTTAAATCCCGTGGCATGGCTGGAGAAGTCTGCATAGGCCATAGAGGAACCACAGTATAATTGTGTTGTTTAGCATTAGTATTAATATTATTGACTCTGTGATTAACGTGTAAGCTGAAAGTGTTTGTGCACTGGTATTATAGGTTTGGAATGCTAAAATAACTGGAAACGTAAAAATAAATGTTCAGTTTATTCTTTTGTTTTGTCCATGCATCATGTTCAAGTCAGAGTCTCCCTTGGAAATCCTTGTTAAAAATAAAGCATGTATTTTTCAAAAATTTGTTTATTCATTGGATTGGGTTAAGAAGTGAAATAATCAAATGCACTATCCTTTAGTTGGGTTTCCTAACCCTTCCCCTCCTTTATTAGCTTAGGTTAGTAACAGGGTGAGGTTGGGCTTGGAGCTGGCTAGTGTTATAATTGTGTCAGTCCTTCACGTCTACCTGGGTTGGTAATCCTATTTCTTTCACAGTGCCATGCATGACACCCATAGTCTCCACCTCCACCTCGGGGTGTCACATATGTGTGTGTGATCAAGAAATATATTCAATTACTGTAAACACTTCCAACCTAAGATTAGCAATAAGAAATTGAATAAATGATTGATGTATATGAAAGCTGGCTCTACATCAGTTTTTAACATACTGAAACTTTATATTGTACTTTGTATTATTTTATTAATGCATTTAGAAGGAAGAAAGTACAACATGTATAAATAAATACTCTGAGTCTGACACTTGTAACAAAGTCAGGTGATTTATGCATGCGGAACACGGAAATTGTCTGTTCAATTTGCATGATCAGAACCTGGACTTCTATATGGATTTTCAGAATATTTAGAGATGCATATGTGGAGCATGCTTTCACATGTACATTTAGAAGATCTGATTATAAATTAAACATAATCATAAAAATCATGTCGCTACGGAATTTTTTTTTAAATCGAGATAAGGCCCTTTGGCTGCAATGACTTTTTATATATGTTAAAAATAAATTGTGTCATATTTGCTTTTGCATAAAATACAGGACCAGATCCAGACCTCTGTGGAAAATCTGATTAAACCCCTCCCCAAATTCCTGCCTTGTACAAAGTTCTGGGCCTAAATTTACTAAACTGCGGAATTGGAAAAGTTAGGATGATAACCATAGCAACCAATCAAATTCAAACTCACATTCTCCAGTATGTAAAATGAAACTGAAAGCTTGAATCTGATTTGTTGTTATGGGCAACATCCCCACTTTTCAAATCCTGCAGTTTAGAAAATTTAGTCCATAATTTTTCCTTTAATAATTAGAACCATGTACCATGTACACTGTGTGGGGTGTCATAAATGTGTTCATTTATTTATTTTCATTTGTATTATGTATTTATGTATTTATGGATTCATCTGTAAATTAGCTAGGATTCCATAATATAGAAGGTACCATATAACACGTCTGAATCTTGACAGGTCAGTATTATTTTAAGTGTATATTTCAAGTTAAGTTTTAATGTTGTGCAGATGTTAATTAATCTGGAAAACATGCGGTACAACTGACTTTTTTGTTTTTATGCTGTTTTAAACACTATGGACTGGATCCAGGCTTAAGCTATTGAATCAAATACTGTAGTTATATGCCCTTATTCAGCCCTTACTGTACTTTTTTAATGCTATGCTAATTTAAATACCTTCTGCCGCCTGCATACATGGTATATACATATGGCCCCAACCTCCCTGTCCACAAATAGCAAACATTACAGATCTTACATATCTATGAATCCATGTTGCAGGAAACAATGTGCATTCTCTGGTCTTGGTCCTGTCATATGTTATTGTTCAGCGTTGTTGGAAGTCTAGTTTATGCACTTAGCAATAGCTTTACTGGTCACAATCTTTTGGTGGGAGTAATGGATTAAATCTTGCCTTTCAGTATTCTCAATTCAGCAAACGTCAGATAAGAAGTGATTGATGAGATCACCAAAGAGACTGTGATCGTAGAACTGTGCTTCTTACAACTAAGACAATGTTTTATATGGGAAAGGTTTGTTGGGCTTGATCTAGAACTTATCATTTTGTTTTATTTCAGCAGACAGGACAGGTATTCTTCCTTGCAATGCGCCAGTGCAAAATTCAGAGTTCCAGAGCAGTGTGCATGGAATGTGACTGCATTCTGTGTGTAGGGTAAAGAGGTAAATTATTCAGTATTGACTGGGCTGCAGAAGTTCTGTATGGATCATTAATATATGTAATCCTTTAGCACAGTGGTCACATCTGTACTACTGATGTTTTGGGGGGATGCTTTAAAAAGATGATACTATACTCTTGTTACTGATATATTACTCAAACTATACGACTGTTATTATATTCAAATGCTGACACATAATGTAACATAATAACATAGTAACATAGTAACATAGTAGTTGAGNTTGAAAAAAGACGTCAGTCCATCAAGTTCAACCTATGGGATCTCCTGCGATCCTAAATTGTATAATTGAAATT
>JABWIB010000072.1:21530-39871 GCA_016617825.1 Platyplectrum ornatum | reverse complement strand
TTATGAACTAAATAGCCAAAAAAAATAGCTATGAAAAATGGTTCAGATAAATAAGAAAGTAAGTTTTTATCACTTATGGGAGTCTGGAACACTTCAAACACAGTTGTAACTATGGACATGGTAGGCTATTAATCACTATGACTGGCCTGTCATTAGTCACAATACTAATTTAAGCACCAGACAAAACAAGAAAGCAGCCTGCTGTGCGCACAATCAAACTAGCATTCATGGCTGTTAACGTCACTACTAACAGTACCGTTCTTTCAAGAACCCCAACTGTTGGGTTCACATCCCAGTGAATGTAGTACAGGGTATGATACCCCGGAGTTCCAAAGCTACTCAAAATAATGGACCCTAGCAGAGATTTCATGTGCCTTTCCTACTGCTTATCCTGAATGGATCTGAATAGAAGGCTGTGTAAGCAATATACTCAACAACAGTCATTTCATTACCTTCAGAACAATGGAAAATGTAAAGACAATCCCTTATGAGCTCATGCAAATCCCTACCAGTGTATTACATATAGACGGTCATAAAGTGCTTGTGCTTGGATTGATATATTGTGTTCAATAGTTGTACATGGTAGACTCTTTGCTTCCTTCATGGATATGGATCTTCTGGAATTCATATTGTCTTCAGTGTGTTTCCAATAACAGGGTAGGTATGAAAGTAAGTGAGAAGGCTTTTCACCCTATTCAGTATTCCCCATTATAAGTCAGGACACAATGGGAAAATGAACTTAGGCATAAACAAATGAAACAAAGAAACAACTTTACCATGTAAGTAAAGGAAGTGGTTCTGTGTCAAGAAAGATTGGATCCAGCAAAGATTTTGAATCTGGTCCAGAATCTCTACGTTTTACCTTTACACATCTCACATGTTTTTTTGTTCTTCTTTATCAGCATCTTGAATTGACACCTCTCCAATGTCACATCTCCAATTCTGATCCAGTGCCTACAACAGGGAAAACGTCAAAATACTTCTCGTTTTGGTTTATTATTATTAGTATTAATAATGCTTATTTATTAGGCGCCACAACGGGTCTGCAGCGCCATACAATGGGGAATACAGACAGACAAAATAAGTGGCCCTGCCTGCAAACTTACATTCTAAATAAATTTGGGGATTTGATATATAAGGGCAATTACACATAAACATACACTAGGGACAATTTAGTCAGCTGCCAATTAACCTACCAGTATGTTTTGGTGTGTGAGAGGAAACACATACACAGACACGGGGAGAACATACACACAGATGGGGTTCTTTCTGAAAATCGAACTTACAAACTTAACACCGTGAGACATCAGTGCTAAACCCTGAGTCATCCGTGCTGTACAACAGTCTTAATTTCAGAAATAATCAGTATAACACCTGGGGGGGAATTCAGTAACTGACGAAATTTCGTTGAGAATTCGTTTCGTCTGCGTTCGTCATCGTGAGAAATTCGTCAATGAGAGCTGAGGTATAGTATTCAGTAATTGACGATTTATGTTGACGAAAAAAATCCACTGACGAATGCTGACGAAAACTACTGACGANAAACCAGCTATTNGTCAGGCGAAATAGCAGTAAACTGACGTATACACTGACGAATTGCAGTAAATTCGTCATGTGGAATTCACACGCTCTGCGGATAATGTAAACCTCAATGTGTTTGTAATAAAGCTACTGTGATGTGCGTGTTGAAAATGCGCATTGCGATTATTATGTATCTGCGTATTTTTTGCACGCATCTGCGTGGTATTTGGCAAGCGTTGTGNNAATTACTAATGACATGTTTATGTACAGTATCGGCAAAGAATAGGTGTGACCATTGAATACACAATGTATGTCTATTCAATGTGTATTCAATGGTCACACCTATTCATTGCCGATACNGTACATTGTGTAAGGATGTTGTTATGTTAATGAATGTTCACATATCTCCAGTTTATGCAGAGGATGACTCATTCTAGGTGTCTGGATATGGAAAAGGAACATGAACATGTAATTGGTAAGTGGCACAACGGTAGCACAATCCCATGCAGATGCGTGGAAAAATACGCAGATGTGTATTATTCGCAATGCGCATTTTAACCACACAAATCACAGTTGCGTTTTTACATACACATACTGCTTGTCGCACGAGGCAACAATGCACAATGAAACATGTGCTGCTGACTTTTTTGACCTGACATGACCTCATTGTTCAGCCTAATGACACTCCAATGACACCTCAATGTGTTTTATGTAGGGCTTAATTTCGGGCGAGGTTGTACTTTAGACATTGTACTGTAAAATAAATTAGGCCTCAGGGTATGTCCGATTATAGTGGAAACACTGTATTGAAAATTCTACATGGCCTTCTACATGTCACATGGCCTTTTAGGAACTTTCAAAGCAATGATCTTAAAAAAACCAAAACTTACTGTGCTGCTGTCTCCTCTCCCTCCTTATTCCTCTCCTGAGTTGGCACAGGTACTCAGGTTGGCGACGGCGCAAGTCTGACCACCTGTGCATGACTTGGGCCCTTGTGCGCACAGATCCCAATGTGCGCCTGATTGCGCGCACCACCGCACGGTATGCAGTTTTTTTTGCCGCATTAGAGGCAAAATCAAATGCCTTGCCGAGGCACCTGTCCATCGTGCGAACCATGATGGACAGCTCTTCCTCCGTAAAGGCTCCTGCTCTCGGCATTTTCAAAATGAAAATGGTGGACACGGTACAAGCGCCCAGTGATTGGATGCTTTGGCACCCCAGGAAGTGAAAGTTTGGCGCTGAGGTGTGAAGAGAAAGTTCATTTCCTGTACTTAGGTGCGCATCACTTTTACTATGTGCACATAATTTACAACGCTCTTACTGATGCGCAATACTGGAAAACATTACGCATGGTACACAACAGTTGGTATACATAGCGTACCGACTGTACTTCATTTGGAACATTATTATGAAGCAATGGCCTTCATGTATGTGATGCTTCTTTAATAAAAATGTAAGGACTGAAACACAGGAAAAAACTGTAGCATACCGTACGGTCTATGTGCACGCAAAAACTCTGAATCAGGACCAAGGCATGTGGGAGCATTACTAACAACTACAATTATAAGTAAATCATTGCACTAGAACTAGATGTTTAGTTTATAAAAAAAAAAACGCATAGGTGCGCATATGCGCAAATGCGGCTATTTAGCGGCCAAATGACTGTAATGTTTTGTAAGCGAAATGGCGCAGATCTGAATCATGCGTGCAATGCGCACGCATTGCGACTTTCCATTGCGTGCGCAAAAAGTATCAATCATGTCCATTGAGCTTGACATTATCCACATAGCGTGCGCACGCAATGCCTGCGCATGCGCAGCGATTCAACTATAGTTCCAGCTCCGTGTTTAAAGGTAAAAATCATTGGTCTTGCTGACGAAATGTGTGAAATCTCCACTCTGTGCTGACGATTAGCGTATTGACGATTTTGAGAATTCGTCATGACGATGTGTGGGTGAGTACAATATTCGTCAGTTAGTGAATTCCATTTTTGTATCCTTTCTATGGGAAAATTCGTCACGGCGATCTGTCATTGACGAACTTTAAACGTCAAACTAAATGACGAAAAAAAACACATTCGTCAATTAGTGAATACACATTTGACGAATTTGTCAGCAATTTCGTCAACAAATGACGAATTCTGAAATTCGTCAGTTACTGAATTCCCCCCCTAGTCCGTTATAAGCTAAATGTCTGTCAATAGGGAAGTGAATAAAAGGAAATTTTGCCGACACTATGGTTTAACTAACATGGTGGCACCATGGAGAATGTATACAGACCTCATCTGGAGGTAAGAAACACATTTCAACTGAAAGTATAATGACTGTTATTGCTTTATGCATATGCATATTATGCTTTATGCATATTATAAACCAAATGAAAAACTATAGATGAATACCAAAGGTGAAAAAACATATCACGTTCAGTTGAAAAAGATAGCATAAATTTACTGACTGGGTAAAATATGTGAAGATGTGATAGAGTTCAAACTGACAGAAGGAGTTTGTTACATTTGTATCACATCAGATAACCTTGTAACAACTATGCACTTTCAAAATGTTACATTAGCCTGACACCACTGTCATGCTATTGACATTCCAAACATAATAAATGTGATAATAAAGGTAACATTATACCCAATACCTGCAATAACATTTTCAATAAATATTGCAACAATATGTAGAATATCTCTTTGTGTTGCCAATGAAAAACCCTGATTCAAAAGAACCTGCTAGGAAATGAACATTTGGGATAAAATATTGTAAGTACCATATAATAAAACATATTATACAGATAGATGTTTTAGTATACCACAATTTATTTTCATTTCAATGTAAAACAAGATTATATGAGAAGTCAAAGACTAAAAAGAAAGAACAGTTAATGTATTTTAATTGGTATCAGGCCAGGTGTGTTCATATATTTATTATATAACAGAACCACTGTTTATCTTTCCAGCAAGGCACTGAAAGGAGTGGGTGAGAATAACAGCGTGAATAGCATGTTTTACAGTCTCACTCTTTCAAATATGCTCTTCCCTCAATTAGTATCACAACTTGATATCCTGAAAACAATGAGGGCTTCTGAGCGGAATTTAACACAATGTGCTTTTACCAGCAGCATCAGAACTTCACGTTGCCAATCATCACTTGCAGTGGTCTTTTTAAGGTGGTTGGATTTAAGCAGTGGAGCTTTGGGAAGGGATTTTTTTCTAAAGCTACTTGTTGGACAACTGTTAGGAGGCTTATTAAGCTGTGCGCGGCTGCATGTAAAAATAAAAGCTGATGTATGTCTGTGGGATGTCTGTGTGAATCTGTCTGCAACTCAATCTGCACTAGTATTTTAAAGCCTAGTGTAAGAAGGGGACGATGGGCACTATAGCGACAAAACTTATAGTTTGAGAAAGATAAAGACTATTAAACCCCTTACCCCTCATAAACGGTAGTGTAATTATTATTACCATTTTTATATTTTTTTTATTTAAGAGATTCAATTAAGTACAAGAAGATAAAACAGATTGCAAGACAACAATACATACAAAAACAGCTGCAAAAGAGATTCAGATCAGTCAAGTTTCTCTTCCTGAGGAAAGTAGAGCCTAAGGTCCCACAGGAATCCAGGGATGTTGTTGTTGACTTAAACATCTGACATATATGTAAGGGATAGGGTTGGGGGCACAAAACAAGGGAGTTTGGGGTGGTTGCCTATTCCTTTATAGATTACAGTAGCGGAAGTAGGTAATAATGAGCAAGCGACTAGTGCCTCTAAGCGGTCACAATAGGGGGAGTGGTGAAACTAAGACTCATGACTTACACTCATGAATTACTCTCATGGGCAAAACCATGTTGAATTGCAGCAGAGCCGGATCACCCACTAGGCGACCTAAGCAGACACATCGGGCCCTATGGCCCTATGTGGGGCCCAGGGCCCGCTTTGGCTGTCTAACATAACGACAACACTTTCTAAAATGAACAGATTTATTTTAAACATTCGGGTCTGCAATTTATCAGAACATCAGCATCTGCACATCACATTACAAGTATCCAGCATCAATATAACACAGTAACCATACGTTCGTCATCACATTTCTCGACCCTTTACTCTGACAACTACAACTGGTTTCTGCACAAGACCCCATAATCTAACTCTAATACAAACTACCTTAGCGACTACAGATTAATAGACACAGTCACTGATGCTAAAGAAGCACATTCCATCACACTCCACAGGGCACGGGTACCGGATCGCGTTTAGAGCACAGTGTCAGAACCAAAGTTCTCCAATGACCGTTAGAGGTGGAAGGACTGACACATAAAGGCAGGCAGAAGTCCAGAAGTCCATGCGCCAGGGTGGTAACCCTGGGGACGGTGGCCTCCCTGGGATGATCCCGTACTGCTCCCCACTGCTCGTTGGTGCTGCTGTAGGCGACTTTGGCCCGGCGAGCCCAGGCATGCGACCTCCGGACTGCTGGGGGACACTTCGCCTCCACAAGTGCCACAGGATTGTGGCTACACACTTCGGCGATTGCTTCTGGCTGGGGCTCGGCAGAGGGTGACAGGTGCAAGGAAGGGTGGGTATGCCTGACGGGAAGAAATCTGTGGTTCATTGATCTCCTTGTCAGTAACGCTGTCCATTGGTACCTCCTCCCGAACCTCAGTGGCTAAGGTCGAGAGGGGACCAGGTCAGGCACACCAGCTCTTATAGACCTTGGCTGCTGCGATCTTCTTCACATCGCGCTTCACTCGCTCTGCCAAGCTAGCCAGCCACTTTGCCTTGTGTCCTACCACAGAGCCACATCCATTTAGAACCATTAAGAACCACGGCTGATGGGATGGCCCCTGGGGAGTCTTCCAAACGGCGAATCGGCGGGTTGCCATCTAGGAGCCTCGGCCCTGGCCTTGGAGGTACCACTCCCAGTCTCTGGATCAGTCTTAGAGTGGGTGGCTGTTCAGTATCCCACCTGGTGGCAGTAGAAGTAGAAGTCCACCCAGGTACAAAAGGCACAGTCTTGTCCTCTGATTCTGATTCTTCGCTAAGGTCCAGTGTCTCTGCCCAGGCACACATCCACTTCCTCCAGGGTGATGCCATTTGAAGGAGTTAAAGAGTCCAGCTCCAGAAATTTCAAACTTCTGAACTACAGAACTTCACCACCCTCTTAGCACCCATCACTTATACAGGGGGACCTTATACTGTCTCTAACCAATCCCACTACTATTCTCCATCACCAACGCGTGATACCCAGACTGTAGGGAGCCTGACCTCGCACCTGCCCCATACAACCAGACAGCAAAACAGGATCTACACAATACAATGTTGCTAGTCACTTCCAGAACTAGACAGTAAACAACTCAGGCAGCACATTAACTGGGGTATCACACATGGTTTTGTCTACTGTTGAGTAAGTTGTGAGTAACGAAATAGTGCAATGTTTTCAATGTTAAAAATATGTCCCTTAATCTAAATAGGGTTTTTCAAAAGCATTAGAAAATGTGAAAAACATTCATAATTATTTTAAATCCAGAACTATTCTTGTGGTTTATTAAGTATCCAGACTTGATACATAATGCCATAACTCATTCTTCTGCCATTTTATCTCCATTTGCACTTTTCCTATTTTATAAAATTTGCAACCAATTACATACCTTTTAAAATATATGCATTTAAGATCTTATGAATCCCATCTCTTGGCTTACACCATTTTCTTTCAACTCCTAATCAATCTTTTCCAGTGCCAACATCCAACAATCCTGAAGCCCTCATAGCATTTCTCTGATAGCTCTAGTCGGTGAAATACTTAATTAGAGAGCAATGAAATGTTCAGGTATCCATATGCAGAGAATGATATGAGTAGCAATGTAAAATCTTGATAAAGTGTTAATGTTATTTTCCATGCAGGTAGATAAGTAGATAGACAAATGCAAAGTGAATTAGGATGGAAATGGTACACAAGAGCTGTGGATTTATATTTTTATAATTTCCCTCTTTTACTTGCATTATTTTACATCATTTCTTTATTTATTTACATAGGGGAATTAATTGTAATTGATTTAGATAGATAGCAAGTTAAACACATGTGTGCATAAACCCATAAAAACTAATGATGGCCTTGATGAATCAAGTGAAAGCTGAGGCAAATGGGAATAAACTGTTTAGCACCTGCACGAACAGTAACAAATTGAACGATGCTGCAAGCATGTGACCTAATTGCTGTGCAGTGATTAAACATGTTTGCTTCACGGACATTTCAACCAGCAGGAGTGTTAGGTAGGAGATAATGATCGAGATTATTTTTGTTTCCAGAAACCACAGTACAATTACCAAAAACAACGGCAGTATGTCATTTTAATAAATATTGAACTCTCTGTAACTAGATGCTGCCTGCTAGTGCAAAACAGTGATCCGAAAGGTTCTGGGAGACAGTCAAGCATGGGTTTCATGTGCATGCATTTCACATGACAGTAAATAATTTAGAGTAAGAAAAGTAATTTAATAAAAGTTTCTAAAACAATTGTAGATATGTATTTCCTACACAGTGCGGCACAGAGAAGAAAGGCTTCATTTCAAATGTTATCCAATCAAAGGCAATGAATACTAACCATGATTGAATGATGCAGACTGCACATCTGACAGTTTTTACTAAATTGTGTTATCTGATGCTGTTGGAAGTACAATATATTAACTTGAAAACTTATAAGAAAGAAAAGCAATCCACCCTTAGCTGCCAGTCATGATAACAAGGATTTTACCTTTGGGTGCAGTTTATAGATCAAGAAGGCAAAGAAAAGTCACAATAATTTCTTTCTTAATAAAGAAAAGTCTATTTTACTAGGATCCGAATAGGTGACTAGAGAGTACAGTTCTGTGTGTATTAACTGCATTTCTCCAGATGTTAGCGCAAACCATAATATATTCCAAAAATCACACAAGAGAGTGTGCTAAATGGTAGTAAAAAACAAATAAAAAAGGACTGTGGTTTTAGTTTAGTTTTTATATATAAACTCCACTTATTGTCAATAGGACATTTCTGTTTCTAGTTACATTACACTGCATAGTAAGACAGGATAGACACAAGGCGACTGGGAAAGAACTGTGTTTACTATGTAATATCTCCACTCTATCTCAGTTCTTTGATGGGAGCTAGTGTTATAATATAGTGTGTGGCAAGGTCAGATTACCATATAGTTTACACTACCTCTTAGCTGGTTGCAGGATAATTGCTCTGTGTATAAGTCACCTTATCAATTAGCATAGTCATTGAAATGATAACATATCGAACCAAATACAGACTAATGCAAACACCGCCTTCCCAGATAACTGAATGATAGAACTGCAGTTGTAAAAGTAGAGAAAACCACACTATGTGGATTGTTATACATATGGGGAGACAACTTCTTCTTCCATGTATTCGGGAGTCCGCAATCTGACCCCACCTTATCTTCTATGCACCATCCATGCTTAAATGCATGATGGTGCAGATATTTGTATCTGAAGCCAGTTGTTATTGTTCCACTACCCCCCCCCCCCTCCAGACATAGGGAGTTTTACAGAAATCTGCATCCTCCTTATTTCGATCCATAAAGTTCCCATATAGTGCATGCGTACTGTATTTTGCGTTCATTTTCCGTACCCAGTATATGGACACCAACATGTTTTAGAAGATCTGGATCCATTTCATCACTTGTTCACCTGAAAAAAGACCATTTCAATTAAAGGCAATGCAAGATATAGTCTAGCTTAGACTTGTCATATATTTTATAATCATATTCTGTCTTTTTGGTCTGCAAATATACATACATTCTGTAAGTGCAAGTGACAAGAGCAGCACAATTGTGTTTTACAAGTACAAATGACACCTAATTAAAGCTCAGAAGGAAAATGTAAAAACACTTATGACACATTTTAGTAAATAACGACTTGAATATAGATTACACCTTAGGGGAGATTAATGTGACATATGCAAATGATTCAAGCACTCTATCAGTACTGTATAACAAGGAAAGATTTTCATTACATTACTGTTGTTATATTCTTCAACTCTAACTACCGTGTGATTAGATCTTTGCTTTCTTTTCTCAAAATGAGCAATAAAGATATAAAGGAAAACTGCAAGATTAGAAGTGTCATAGCAACCAATCAGATTCAAGCTTACATTCTCCATTATGTAAAATGAAATGAGTTTGGTTGCTATTGGCAACATTCCCACTTTTCAATCTCTGTGCAATCTCCTTGCTTAGTGAATTTAGTCCTGTGTATCTGTGTATCTACGCACTGAAATGGGGACTCTGCCACATGATGCTCATATGACATAAGAATCATACTGCAAGGTATGGTGACAGGTGCTGACACGAAAGTGAAGAGAATCTGGATCACTGGAGTATGACAGGTGCTATGGTGGGGGACAAGGACAAACCAATGAAACAGTGGCACCAGTTGCAGTTAACAGCACAGTATGTATATTAAAATTATTGGAGGATGGGTGGGGGACTTTATTAAGTCCTATTGTAGAGGATATATAAGGCCTTTTCATGGAGCACATACAGTATTGTACAGCTATTTATATATCCTTAATTATTATGAAACGATTCCCTGTATTACAGCTTTGTATGCCCATAATTACATACCATATGTTATTTCTCTTTAAACATACTTATATTATCTTCCATAATAGAGCTAAATATTTCCCCTATAATAGAGCTCTATATCAAGTAGAAACATATTATTTGGTGAATAAAAACGCCTATTATATTTGATAATGTGAACGCATTTGAGAAAAAAAAGCTCTGTGAGTGTTTTTAAGTTTTTAAATCTGGAATTATGTTTACATTATCCCCTATAATAGACGTTTTGTCTATAATAGGGCTTTGTATAGTAAATCATTTAAAACTGAGCCTCTTTGAAACACAATTAAGAAGAAAAGCTTTATTATTTGGCACATTATAATGAAGAAAAAAATAGGAAGATATTGAGCATACTGTAATAATCTACTTAGCTGAGTACTTTCAGCATATCACTGTCACACTGCGAATGGACTAGCCACAGACCAGGCATAGGAAACCTGTGACAGTCAAGGTTCTGGGAAAATACAAGTCCCATCATGCTTTGCCAGGTTTTATCTATTCCTCTCCTGCTTGAGTTTCCTGGGAGTTGTAGTTTCATAGCAGCTGGTGGTTGCGATCTGCATCAATTCCTATGGCAAGAGTATGTTTACTTTTTATTCTCTAACTGCAGATTGTGCGCTAAATATCCAAGTACAGCATATAATTGAAAAGGGTACATTTTAGACAACATTTAATTAAAAAACATCTTGGGGAACAAAAAACTATTGTGCAAAAATAAAAAGAAACACAAACTGTTAAGTCAAGGTTGCACGTCGTTAAATATGTTCATTGCTTGAACAGATGGTATATTTGATTATGATTTCTTAAATTAAAATCTGATTCATGCTTGAAAATATGGCTGATATGTAGACAGTCAATTGTTCCATTAGATTTATTTTCTTTTGCTCTATTCATTTTGCAACTTTTAATAAAATTGATCACATAACTTGCAATAAACGTGTTTCAACTTTTCACATGCAGCATTGTGAGGTTGTAACTGGAACGTCAGATAATTTTCAAGCAATCTACAGTGCTGACCATGCTTTAGTGGTCACTGGAGTCTTCTCTATGTACCAACAAAACCAGCATATCCCCTGTTCATACATAATACAACGTTACATTTTGTACTGGAGTAGACAGAATGTGAAAATAGTATGAGAGTTCATTCTGAGCAGTTGACTGTTAAGGCAACCACTACACCAATAAACCAAAAAATATTGTTTAATATAGGTTAAATAATTGACTTACACTACCACTTATGACCTTTAAAAGCAGAACTCTCGTATGACTCTTATGAAAGTGATCATGGTGATCCTATTTACTGAGACACTCTGGAAGTTGCTGGCCACCTAAACCTAGATTTTTATTCTGCTTTCAGTCCGAAATACTTTAGATATTAGTGCATAAATTATATGTGATTACTATCAATACTAATAATGCTTCGTTTCACTTTGCTGCTGCACTGTACAAAGATTTGTATAGTTTAATGTTTCCTACAATAGTATATATATATATATATATATATATATATATATATATATATATTGTGATGTGATAATCATTTCCACTTATTTCCAATGGCGCAGAATAGTCTTTGAAATGCTTTAGAATAAAAAAAAAACTCCAACTGTTTTGTGAAGCACAAATAAGGGATTTACAGACAACAATGAAAAAAATGAGTAGCAGGTGGGTTAATTACGATAACAAAGAAACATTGTGGGTACATGTTATACAATGGTGTACAGAGGGAACAAGTAGAAAAGAGGCGACAAACCCATTAAGCAGTCAGTCATTTGTGCTGCTTAGATGAATTTTCGTGAAGCTGATATATACATTTAAAGGGAGCCCACCCACATAGGTCTTTTTTTTGTTTTGATTATACAATGCTATTCATTCTTCCCACATATGCCAAAAAGATACAACAAGCTAAAGAAACCAGCACGGAGAGAGTAGTACACTGCGAGTATCAATTAAATCTAATTATGATTTTTAAATGATTTAAAATGACACTGCAGAACATTTCATACACGTTTATCTGTGCATGCATGAAGATCACAGAGTCACTTTCACATAATGTATATAATATATTATGCTATAGATTTATATACAGAGTTTATGAACTGGATTAAGGCAAACAGAATTATGTGTGCAAACAGAAAAATGCAAAAATTAATAGTGTGTCCTGCTCTCTCCCCGGCAAATGTTGGGAGGTATGGGTGATACACTGAAGCACACAGAAATACAGCACGAAGATGGAACAACCCTGGGACTATGAACAAATAAAAATCTCTTAATAATAAGTAGGAGAATGATAGTCCAAGGCTATGATACACACACATACCACAAAACACCAGAAGATCAGGATCGTAAGGCACAGAGAAGGTGAACACAACAACCGACACTATAACCGCCAACAAGGGAAACACGCTGCTGGCTATTTACAGGCGTATCCACCAATTAGCTGTAGGTTTCTGATCACCAGTACCATCTGATTGGATATAAAGCAATACAGGCTTAAAACACTATTTACACACCTTCGTGGTCTACATGAAGACCACATATTGCTAAAATATGAGAAGGACCTGTAGGGGTTATTAGAAAGTGTCTGTAGAGGTCTTTCTGTTATGTGCATTTGAAACCCTAAAAGAAACTGCTAGTACATGCTCTGGGTTCAGCTAACAGGAAGAGGAGGGATTTGACGTGTGGAAGTGATAAAGCACAGAGGGGAACAGGAGAGGACAGAGGGACAGGAGGAAGATAGACATACGACTCGTGGAAAATACATGAAAAGGTAAAAGAACCATGAGAGATGTTTGCAAGCTATATATAAAAATCATTTCTTGGTATTTTTAATTTTTTTTACAATTCTGTCCTTTGTACCAATATGATATACACTAGTAAACCTAGATCATATTATTATACAGAGGTTTCTCATTTATTTATTACCATAATATATTCACTACAAAAATGCTCCCTGTTATTGCATACTCCTCTGCAATATAATCTTCACTCTGCAGGGCCGTCACGAGATAAGGGTTGGGGGGAGAGAACTCTTTTCCCGGGCCCAGAGCTGAGAGGGGGCCCGTGATTGAGATTGATTGTTTATTGTTTGGAGTTTTTTTTTAAACTGTTTCTTGAGAGTGATCTTCAGTGAGAGACTGTAGCCAGAGGTGAAACTAGATAGTCATGGGCCCAGGTGCAAAAATATTCTTTGGGCCCCCCTCCCTTTCCGGACTTTCATTTCGTATATTGGCTATATTGGTAAGTTCCCAGAGCATGCGCACGTCCGGTCTGGGTGGATTTACAGCCAGCAACACTTGACACTTCCTGACACATCCAATATGTTTAGCCGATCAGCTGTCAGGCACATGAGCAGAGAGTTTCAGGGACATTGTCCCTGCGTTCCCAGTAAGTTCTGGGAATCCCATGGGCCCCTGGATCCTTATGGGCTCCGGTACCTGCTGCACCAGTGGTAGTTCTGCCTCTGCCTGTAGCCCGTCACTGGACACTACTCATGCATGACCTTAACGATTTGCATGTGTCCTGCTTCAACACATTCCTCTCCATGAGAGGTACACACACACGCTAAATATGAGGGAAATATGAGGGAACCCAAGGAAGTTGCTGTACCGGGGCACAAAATTTCTCTTGGCATCCCTCCTCCTCCATGTACTGTCATTTTTTTCCTACAATTTAGTGTTTCAAATACCCTGTACCTATCCACACACTAGTATCACTAGAATTATAGCCCAGAAAACTGAACTAAAACATCTGGTCTATATATGAGCCCTAGACAATACGTTGTCAACTCCAGCTTTTATATTTAGTTCCTTTACTTTAGTTTTTTTTTTTTACAGTAAAATGGACATTTGTTAAGTTCAAGACCATGGAATATAAAAAATTATCTGGATTTATGATACATTTATGATGTTTCAAAAAGTCAAAATGTAAGGCAATTCTTTTACTTTAAATATAACATCTATAATGTATGTCTGTATAAGCTATCCCTTATAGAACTATAATGAAGTTGTCACGCCGTATGGTACAGTATGTCAGTCTTCTTTAAGCTGAATATCCAGCAGTTATACTTGTCTAATTATAAACCATGATCAGCAGCATGGAAATGGTGGATCATTGGATCTGTCAGGACCTAATTAAACAGTGAAGCTGTCAATCATGCCTGGATGTTGCTGCAGGAACTGAAGTGTCCTTCTAGCTAAATTTATGTAAAATTCAGTTGCAGCTCATATAATCAGAGAACCATATGCTGATCTCTGCTAGTTATAGCTTTCATAAGAAAGTGCACTATTTTCTAAGGTGAAGATATCATTCACAGATACTGTATTCATGATGTAGAATGCATTTATTAAATAATCTACTGAATTATAGCACAGAAAGGCTCTCTTCTCTTAAAAACACACATTCTCGCACACATACACACACTTCCTTCATTACGCTATTTGACTTCTACTGTTTGAAGATGTAACAGATTATTTAATTTTGAAATGAATGCAGGAAACACACTTTATTTCATAAACATTGTGTAATGGATTTGACCTGACAAAAACCTGTGGCTCTCCCCTTTATCGGGTAAACAAACTTTATTACCTTGGGAAGCTATCGGAACGCGTTGTGGACCTGATCTCAACTTAAGCAATTCCAGCGTTTGGTGAAGTTAACTGCGCTAAAGAGCACAGTGCAGATTCAAGTATGTGGGGGGGGGGGGGGGGGGGGGGGGGGAGATAGGGTTGACATCTGGCCGGTAAAGGTATAATTTAAAATATTAATAGTTTAAATTAGTTTTCTGTATATTTCTTATGTCTATTGATCAACAATAAAATTAGGTTTGAATGTTTGAAATTGATTATAACAATGCGTAATAAACGCATTGTACGTAAATTGTGTAGTGTCACAGGGGGATGGGTTGAGGGATGTAAATACTACTAAACAGCCTTGCTTTTAAGGTTGGGTCCTTCTGTCCTTCAGCCACAGGGGGCTGAGGACTTTCTCCCTCCATGAGGCCACATGCCAGAAAAAACTCCATAGTCCCCTCCACATTCAGTAAAGATACTGCATCCCACACAGGCACACCCATAAATGACCATTTATATAGGGTTCCTAATTAGCCTTTCATTGATGGGTTTCTGAAATTTGCATAGTAAAAGTGCCTCTGTTTTTTTGGGCGAGTTTTGCAAAACTTGCATGCGAGTTTTTGGCAAGAAACCTTCCTGACCTATAGTGAATACTATCAAATGTATGTGAGGCATGTGAAAACTCATCCCAGCGAGTTTTTTTTTTGAGCGAGTCTTGGGCAAGTCTGAAACCGGCGAGAAATCACAAACACGACCTATAGTAAATACTGAACTCACCCAAAAAGCAAATCACCCTAAAATACGGCACGCTGAGGCGAGATTTTAAACTCAACCTTTAGTAAATTTTCCCCATTGACTTTATTGATCATATTTTATTTTCCATACATACAATGCAAGTAAATTTCATATGTTTGTAAATATGGAAACAAAATTCATTATACTAGTATTTCACTTATAGACTGTTTAGTTAAAGAAGGTGCAATGTAGCAGTATATATAGTATACTTAGCTGTACTTAGAAGTTGAAATTGAGGTATATGATTGTGCCTGTTGTATATGGTTTATTTTCCCTCGTTTACAGAGAAAATCTTTTAACTAGTTTTATTTTAAGTTTTAAAACTGTGCACTATATTTCAGAATATATTTGCATAACATGAAAATGTAACATTCCTTGTATGCAATCTATTACATATAAACCATTACATTACTTTTAAGCTTCAACATTTTTGTGCTTATCATAATTGGTACCTAATACATACTGAACCCATGCTCATAATCTGCTAAGTATCTGTAAAGAGCCAAAGCATCATGCAAATGAAAGTGAAAACCAAGCTTATCTTTATTGGATTCAAAGCTCCCTCCTACCATCCAATTAAAAATAAATATGGTTGGTTAAACAGAAAACAAAACACAGCCGTAGCATCCATGTTTAATAGGAAAATCAAATTTCACACACTGATGATATTGGTGTTTTAAGCATGAATGGGTCAGATAACCGGGCTGAACAGGCCAGAGAGCTGACATCCTTAAGCCACTATTTTCAAATTTAATTTCAAGAAGGAAAACAATCTACTAATGCACTTGAAGACTTTAATTGGGAGCTTCTTCAGCCCATTGCTGTTCTGATTTCAATGCATCCCTGTATAGAACAACCTTACATCTCCAGAATTTTCTGTATAATCACTGTAGTTGAGGTTGGCCAAATGCATGGTAAAGATTGAAAACTTTTTTTTTTTTAATAATAAAATGAAAGAGCTGATGTAATACATAATATTCACTTACAGAAGAATCTAAACCTCTCACAGACACTAAACAATCAAAGCACAATGCAAAACCCCAGGGGGTTAAAAGAACACTATATAAGGCAGTTATCTAAGTAGCTTAATATAAGAGTGAACCACCCTTTCCCTCCCCGGAGAATGTGGTATTCCCCTCACCTGTAGGTATCCCTGGAAGCCGGCCCGGTCCTCTCTGCAGTGTTATTACCCAGGAGCCAGAGAGCTTATCTGCTGTGTCCCCGGATGATGCAGCCCTGCAGATAGATAAAGCACTGGTCCTTACCTCCTCTGCTGCAGGCTCCTCTGCCCTCCAGCGCTGGTCTCTTCCTCCTGCTTCCTGTTGCTGGGGTCAGTTTCTGGTCTCCTCTGGTCTGCCTGTCCAGCAATGTCTTAGCAGGTCTTAGTGTGTACAGATTATGATGTAGGTATGGTCACTTCTCCAGGGGTTTGGGGTTACACCAGTACAGGGCGCCGGGCCTCTGCTGGGGGGGTGGGGGTATGGCCGGGCCCAGGACAGTAGGCCCGGTTATCCCCCCCTGATGGCGGCAATGCAGGCACCTTTGGACTGCATGCAGTCTGCTCTTGTTTTACCCCAGTATTAATTCATTAACGTGTATAACTGCTAAGGTCTCCAAAGTAATTTCACCTGCAATTGTTCTTATGTAAGGACATTTGATATGCAGGCAAAAAAAAAAACGCAGTTTTTAGAAACGACAAACCCTCAAAGTTACTATAGTAGAAAATTGAATAGTGAGTAGAAAAAGAACAAAAACGTGACATTTACTCCCAAGAACTAGTCCTGGGCTGCAGTACCAGAAGCGCTTGCTCATTATAGATACTTACAACCTGTTCCAACTGTAGGGAAGACCATCCTAATAAAAGGGTTCCTTTTTTATATACTAAGAAATAGATACAGGTTGTCATTAAAAACCAACCCTTAACATTTATAAATATATACCAAACAAAACTGTTAAAGTTATGGCTTCTCTAAATCAATATTATAACAACACAGAAAGTTCTGAATTAAACATTTATGATGCAAAATTAATTAGCAGCACAGAGATTTATTTCATAGCACAGGAACCTGTTACATGCAGGGTAATACTTAATTTTGCCGACAAAATGACTAATTGACAAATTGTACCCCACGGTTCTCCATATTTTCAAGTGAATACTTTAGATGTACACAAAAAGAAGCTGTATTATAATTTTTCTCAACATTTAATGTCTCTGACAGATTTAATTAGGGTTAATCTCAAAAACTTGACTAAACTATCATGGCAGATGGCTCTAAATTTATGGAAATCCTTTTTGCAAGCGTGTTCCAAGCTTTACTTGATAATAAGAAGCTGTAAGTTAGTAAAGACTCTGTAGGTGATATACACTGTCCTTAGGGAAATCAGACACGTTCCAACTGTGCTGCTTTCGGAACTACCTCTCTTACTCAAACTGCTTAGTTTTTTCTGGTTTGGCACTTGCTCAATAGTTATGCAACAGTCATCTGGACTGAAGCCATGATGTATTTAAAAGCATATTTCTGCAAATGATGGAAGGAATATTGCATCTAAGGTGAATGACTTAAAGAATACAACAAAACTAGGTAGATGAAACCACTACTAATGAATACTATTTTCTGTCTGTCAGCAGTCAAATATTCTGTGTGAAACAGCTTCACATGTGATACCATGTGATGTATCATATGATACGTGATACATGATACATGTGATACGTTATACATAATATTATATAAATAAATAGCCTCTGGGGAAGAAGAAAAGAAGCAGAATCTCTAGCGCCATCTATTGGTATAGGCGCTCCTCTAGTCACATCCAACCCACAAAGGAGCCTTTGAAA
>JABWIB010000072.1:0-15169 GCA_016617825.1 Platyplectrum ornatum | reverse complement strand
CAATATCGTCAGCGACTGCCGATTTATGTAATTCGTCATTTAGTGAATTTTCCCCCAGTACGGATCTCCTTGCATGCTAGATACAATATCAGTCACAGAACATCTTAGAACTCTGCATGCAGAGGGCTTCCCAAGTGAATATTTTCTAAAATGTAACATTGCAACAAGAAATAAAAAGTTTAAAGTACTGACATTTAACATTGATATAACACATGTTCACTTTTCATTTAATTGTTTAAAGGAATCACAAACTAGGGTAATTATGTAAATTTTCCTTTTATTGCACCTCATCGTAATGAGCGGAGTATGCTGAATAAGGAGCACTGGCATTTTAGACCTTCTGATCTACAGTCTAATGTCAATCTAATATTCATAGACTCTGCTGTGCTGAAAGGTTTTCTGCAGCGTATTATGCAGTTGTTGACTAAATACAATGAACAAATAGTTAGACATGTGTGTAAGCATCTAAATGAAGCACACATCTTTGATTAATATTTAATGTTAAATAGAAAATATTGTCACCGTTTCAGCAAGTTTAGCATGCTATGATAATGTTTTGAAAGAGAATTTCCCCCGAGCATTCAAGATTTAGCAAGTGTTATATTGCATTTTATTAATGCCAACGTTTCATCTTCCTAAAACCAACAAAACTTTTAATCTAGAACTTGAATACATAAATATTATATAGTTCAGAATATAAATAGCGGTTTTGCTTACAAAACACAAGGAAGAAAACATACGTGAGCATAGCCATTTTTAAAGTTCTGTATAATAATGATTTTTTAAGGATAAACTGTCTATTTTAAGAATACTGTCTGTATAATCACCACTAGGAGGTTTTTTATCTTAGGTAAATTTCGACTATATGAATTAAAAACAGGGATTTCAGAGTAGATATTTGACTGTTATAAAACATAAATAGATAGATAGACATGGATACAGTAACACTAATGGAAACAAGATTTTCTGCTACTTGTAATATTAGCACATTGCACAGATAAAATCAGTCACCAATAGTATCAGCATAAGTTGACAGACAAGATTGACTTCCATTTTATATATAGCAAGCAATATATTTAAATAGATCCTCTAATAAATCTGCTGCACCGTCCTGACATTAATGGACTGAATCCTGACATGTGTACACTCGAAATGAAGAAGAAATCCCATGTGGATGACTTACTTGCAGCATGGCTAATTGTCCTGATGTCCTGTTCCCCTTACGTGAAAACAAACACATGGAACAAAGTTCCAGGATTAACATACACCATAAGTCCCATAATGTTCGTAAACCAGGATCCTGTACCATATGTGCATATGTTAGCTATACTCACGCACACTTCTGACACTCAAGGTGTACCTTAAGTTTTCCAACTCGAGAGAATAGTTATGGAAGCATGAAAGTCTAGATTTGTACAGGGGGAACACCTTTACTAGAAATTAGAGGGTAATAGGAATGCCCACTTCCAATTACACATTTGGATGGTTCAATTCCTCTTGGTTAAAGTGCGAGAGCATTGTCTCACAAAGTCTCTTACTCAAGTCGTGTGTCTCCTAAACATACCCATTGTTGTGCATTCTACAAAAACGTGAAATATGTTCTGCCGGTTATTTTAAATGTGAATAAATATTCGATTAGCATTTTCATTTGGGTTGAGCAAGTAACAGACCTTTAATCATTAGTACCTATCAGGATCTCCTGAGAGCTCCAATTTTCCTCCACAATTATTTATTGCCTTAGTTATAGATCTAAGAGTCTGTGTGTTTCTATGATAGAGATTTAATGAGCTATGTTTACCTTCATCTAGAAATAATAAACATAGAATGCTTATGAAGAAAAAGTAAAAAAAGAAATCACCACATTACTTGTTTAACCATAACAGTCACATTGCATTAAAATCTGACTCTGATGGTAGTTACTATTAAATGCCTTTTAAGGCCAGAGGTTTATTGCTTTGGCCCCATCCATTGATTTCATTAGTTCTCTTCATTCAAACCATTGACACTTTTTGTGAGAAAAGGAAAATGTGATCCACATCATTTCATGGGTATGTACAATGATAAATTAGTCTAGTACAGTATTAAATCATAACCAACGTATGTCTACATTGACCTATAATCTGCATTACATATTTCCCATTCACTTGTTTTTATCAGGGTAAAATAATCTAAAAATTGTACAGGCATAATGCTTTAATTAATATACATCATTGTCACCATCTATGCAGAGGTAATAATTAAGCTGGTGAATATATGTAAAATATAAATATCAGTCATTCTGTTCTGTGTTTTAGAAAAGAGGAAACTTAACTGCAATTGAATCTATAATTGCTACAATATGCTTTTCTTTGGTTCAGAAGAGCAGTTAATGGGATGTTGGTTTGTATTGTGAAAGAGACTACTGAGTTCAATCAGCTTTGTGTAATGAGCAGGATATTTGCTCTATTTGAATACTATGACTTTTTAAAGGTACTGTCTTTGGTACATGTCATTTTAGCACACTAAAAACCAGTCATGCTGATGAATACAGCAATGTCATAGAAGATTTAATCTGAGTTTCCATCAACATATATACCAAATTTTGCAAGGGTGTGTAAGTAAATATTGACTAACAGTTTTCCTGGTGGAACCAAATGTCCAGTAGGTTTAACATGTCGACATTACTCGGTGCCCCGATACAGAGGTCCTCTTGCTGTACATACAAGTACAAAACCAAAGGCATTTTCTATGGTATTTCTGGATTCTATGCAAATACAGCAAGTATCATACAGGCACAAAGCAGCCAAACTCAATGTATGGTGTATGCTCACTCCTGTATCGGCTCCTGTATTAATATGTTGACAATTGTTGCATAGAATACTGTAATGTCCACATGTACAACCATAATCAAATGATGAGCTTAAGCTGTTATTGGACAAGGGCTGATTAAATAAAAAAACAAACAAAATTAAACTGTACTTAATTAACTGTACTTGCATAAAATGATCAGTATAGAAATATAGCTTGGGATTTGCTGGAGGATTCCTTGGCATTTTAATTAGTCAGTGTAATATATGAGAATTAACTTTGGTGTTGCATATGGTTGCATTTCGTATGCTATTTTGATTTATTTATTTTAGATATTTATGTTTACAATACATATGAATCATGTTGTTCCTATGGAGTGCTTTCTTCTCTACAATTACTTTTTGAACTACATATCTCGTATATTAACTGTCATTGGGCTGAAAACAAAATACTTGTGTGAGTAGGTATTAAAGATGAAATGTGTTCCATTTAATTAACCCACACACAGAGAAATGTCCTAAACAGACATTCTTTAAACTTAACAAGTCTGTACATTGTCAAAGCACAGAATTGAAATTGTTAGTGCATTTTCTGCAGAGGGGGTTTCAATACGCAATTATTCTTCACCTAGAAGTAAGAAACATCATATATTTTCTCATATTTTTCTACATATTTATCATTTTAAAACAGATAACACAAACAAATATTTTTAAGGGATTTTATTGTATAGAGAATTCAGAAGTTTAGTTAGTCAAATGGACAAACATTGTACAACTTTCAATCTGGCTTAAATTGTCCTTCAGTGGAACAGAACCACAGCTAATGCTGCACCTTTTTGTTTTTCTTCATTCCCGTGAATGAACCAGTGACCTGGGTGTTGCTTCTAAGATTTACTTTCTGGTATTTACATAATACCCTCATTCAGGCTTACATATTTTCTTTCATATTTTTTTACCTCCTATGTTTCTTGAATAATTCTGCAATTAGTAAAATCAATATGCTATAATTGGACCTGAATATTTCGCCATGTCTATAGAGAACTATGGGATGAACTATGGGATATATAATGCTACTGTGTTCCCCCGATAAGACACTGTCTTATTTTTTTTAATGACCAAAAAACACCATAGGGATTATTTTCAGGGTAGGGCTTATTCTATTGAATTCTGACACTGACATAATAACCACCTCCATGTGCTGCTGACATAATGCCCCCAAAATATATAGTGTGTACCCAGGTGAGGAGCAGTTTACCGTAGCAGTCTTTTAGATAGGGCTTATTTTCGGGGGGGGGGGGGTTAATATAGCTTAGGGCTGAAGGGCAAGTGATAGTAGATAGGGATTATTTTAGGAGTAGGGCTTAATTTAGAGAGTTTATGGGAAAATAGGGTAGGGCTTATTATAGGGGTAAGTCTAAATATAAGGGAAACACAGTATTATAGGATATAAATTAAGCTCAGATAGGGATGAATAAAAGTTAAACTATGGTACTTTTACTACGTCCACATCAGTGCTTGTAAGGGTGTATATGGTGGTATGTTACACTGTAAATTACTACACTGATTTAATTAAAAAACTCTTTGGGGCCGATTCAATCTGCCGCAAACAGACATACCTCCCCTCAGCAGCTTTCCTGATGCCACTTGCCACACCAGCCAACACTCTCCAGGAACTTCGGTGCCTCAGCTGAATTCTTCAGACCTATCCACTACAAGACAAGACAGCACAACAATATTAACAAAACATATATATATATATATATATATATATATATATATATATATATATATATATCATCTTGTGTATTTAATCACCTTAATAGGTTCAAAATATCGACTGTGTCAGTTGTCCTTCCATGTTCTGCCTCTCATGGCGGGCACCACACTTGCCATGTGGTACATTCCCTGGGTCAGCAAAGACATCAGCTGTGGTTCCCTGCCTTGACATATGCCCAATAATGGGGAATGGCGCAGCAAAAGAGCTGTAAAGGTCATTTAGTAATTCTTCAGAAATCTAAAGCACATAAAGGTGCAGGGTCTGACACAGGATTGTGCCCTTTGGGTAGTGTCTACTAAGACAGGCGGTCTGCAGTATAACCTTCCTACTCCAGGAGCAACTGTAGCTGTATTAAGGAGGGAATTCATTAACTCTATCAAGCATGAGCATGGTATAGAGACCTTAGATACAAAGAAGCATTAGTAGCTAAGTGATCTACAATTTCCAAATTAAGTAAATAAGTTAATTAATTACTTCATTTGAATGTATATTGACAGGTGCCATAAGGTTTTCAGAAATGAGCTCCATTTTCCCACAGACCAGGCAAAGCAACTACATTACCTGAGACCTATCTATAGGTCTATTCTAAATGCACTTATTTCCAGTAGCGGGGAAGCAATATCATACACTTCCAGTCACTTATCTAAGTATGAATGCAGCTTATTTCTAGGAGATTAACTATAGAAAGAGAGAATGCATTCTATTTCTAAGAGGTTGAAATAATAACTCCAGTGAAGAGGTTAGTGAAATATCTCCTTGAGGATGTTATACTTTACTCTGCCATGTGAATGGCATATTGTATGAATAGCAAAATAATACCATGTCTTTCTATGTAAATGTATATTTCACTAGATCTCTTTCAAGAGTTCAATGTGTTAGCAACAATGTTATTGCTTGAGTTCAATTTGGAAAGTAATAATTGCAAGCTAACACTCCTGACTGCCAAGACGTTTCGACGAGTAAATGATGGGGGCTTAGAATGCGTTGACATAATGTATTTCAGAGAAGACGTTGTAAAGTGTTATACTATGACAGTCAAATATTTGAATTGAGATATTTAATAGACAAAAGGTATACAATTAATGGTGGGAAAGGTCTGCTTTAAACCACGTTCCTAATAACTTTAGAAATAGACACTATTTTCATTCTTGCAATGCACAGTATAAACAAATATCAGAGGGGAGGGCTGTCCATATTTTCCATCCATGCACAAAAAAACCCACACCTCCATTCATTGGCAAAGGGCACATGCAATGCCAGACAAATGCTGGCATTCCCAGGCTGCATCTGCTTGTATTCAGTCTGGCCATGGAGAAACATTAAAATGAATTCTCCAAGGATATCAATATCTTTTTTCCTTTGTGATGTGTGATACTATTATTCTGAAAAATGATCTGTGACAAACAGAGTTTAGCAGGGAAAAATACTAATGGAAATAAGGAAAGTTCTAGCATAAAATAAAGACTACATCACTCCTGATGTCTTTTCATTTCTCAGTGCTTCAGTGTCATCATTTATCTGCTTAAAAAGGCTAGACTGTACCGGCGTCCCTACATCCCTCTATCCTTACTTGCATCTTCTCTGCATTTGTGTCATTCTATTGTACAATTCAACCTCAAAACCAAAATGAATTCCTCCTGTAATGGGGCGAGGAGATAAAATTGCCACAGTGCAGGATTTTAAATTGAGTTATAAATAAGCTAAGAACGATGAATCAATAAGACATTAAATTATTAGACTCTCAAAGGGAATAATGGCAGAAATGCGGTGTGGCTGATTAAATTCTCGCAGCAAACTACTCCAGCTTCACATTTCAAAAGCACAGCCCCAACAAAATCAGTCCCTGGGCTGTCATACCGATTATCTTTGTTTGTTTTCATTTTACACAGCTATTCATTTACACAAACTCTGCTATTCTTCCCTCTTGAAGCTACGA
Organism: Platyplectrum ornatum; assembly: GCA_016617825.1. Lineage (NCBI taxonomy): Eukaryota > Metazoa > Chordata > Amphibia > Anura > Limnodynastidae > Platyplectrum > Platyplectrum ornatum. The sequence continues at coordinate 8,670 of JABWIB010000072.1, read as the reverse complement.
GGCACCCATCATTGGTCTGTAAAATATTCATGTCCTCAAACAATAATGGCACAAATGAGAAAAGGCACAATTACTGTAACACATGACACAACTGGTACTAGCATAACAGTTTTTCTTATAATGCAGTTTATTTCCAGAACATAAAAGGATAATGCACGGATTAGCCTACCTTGTGTATCATCTTTTTCTTTTTTTTTTTTTTACAATGTTCTGCATATTATTTATACAGAACTAAGAAGTGTGCGTAAATGAAAACTGGGGCACGAAAAATAGATGATTTACAATATTACAATATTTTTGTAGCTATAACACTTTTCATATATGTCCAAATTGTTAAATGTCCATTAGTTTTCTCTTTAATAATTAAATTGATTATAAAGCAACAACATTGATTTGTTTTATACAATATTTCTGAAGCATCAGTACAATCCCAAGTATTTAAAATAAGTAGTGTTCATTTTATGAACTGTAGAACAGATGGCACACACTGTGGTACTTGGGTGCATTATATTCTGTCAAAGTCTTCTAGGTGAAATCTTATGTTCATTCCTCATGGTTACACATCATGCATTGCTCTCTCAATCTCATGTTCACTCTAACAGTAAAGAAGTAGAAGACTGACAGCTGCTCCATAAATGTCACTGTTTATATACTGGCTCCTTCTAGTAGAGATTAACAGCTTTAGGTTCAATCTGACGCTCATAATTATCACTTACCTATTATAACTAGAGTGCAGACAGATGACATCCAGTCCTTTTAGGCCTTTAATGTAAACACCAGGGAACAGATCCAGATTTGAAAGTACGAAGGTAAAGTTACACCTGGGCAACACCATGTTGAACTGCAGGGGATGTAATGTCATCTGCTGCAAAAGTATAACTTTATGCTCTTATCTTTAAGTCTGATCTGGTCCTCGGAGTGTGTAGCAAGGCTAAAATACTAAATATATGTGATAAAGGAATCACTTAATACTAATTAAGTTATTCCTATTAGGGAACTGCCTTTTGTTTAATCATAGATTGATTTAGGTATTCCATAAGCATATGGTTGTCACTCAATATACTTAGTTCATAAACAAATCAATAAGGCTTCAAACCACAGATTGCACTGTGATCACTTGCTTCAAACAATACTAATTAAGGTTTTTTTTTTACTTGAATCAATCGATTGATGTCAGGTTACCCTTATGAACATGGCATGGGTAGTGATGAGTGTGAACATAGAGTTTAATGTATTCCTAAGAACTAGTATTTATATTTCTTGTTGGAACTGACCTTTTTTTAATGTAATATTTTAAAAAATAGATTATGTCTGACAATAAGTGAAATACGTAATGCGATGTTCATTTTGCCAGTATTCATATTGCTGGCAAAAGAATACTGTCACGGCCTGAACACCAACAGTTTTAGTATCTAATTTGAAGTTGTGTTGGCAGTCGATATAACAACAAACACATACACTTGACCACAATAAAGTAAAAAACCAGCTTAAAGAGCAGATTCCATACGCTAGACTCCCTTGGTATCCTAAATATTGCAGGTTGGAGAGCAGTACACTGCCCTTACTCTCCAGCAAAGGCACCCTTAGGTATTCCGCTTACATGGTTATTGTAATCTCCCTGCGCACAGACACAATGAGATGCTAGGATGTTTGGCGTTCCTTGTGAACTATAGATCTGAATCCTCCTTTTTTAAAAGTTTGTGACTGTCATACATTTTAGCACCCATGTAAGAATCTTAGAATTATTATTATTAACATTCACAAGTCGCACATAGTTTCAACAGCTGCATTCCTGTAACCAAAATAAAAGGACATACTATTCGCTATTATACAATACAGACAGCATACTAGTTACTACTATACAAAACAGACTGAATTATAGTGACTGTCAAAGTGACAACTATACAATTCTCTTCTCATCAGAGTGATTGCACTACAATACAAGCTGAATCGTCATCACTCTCAGACAGCGCAATTTGACCACAGAGCTTAGTAATGCTGTGTAGTAATAGGTTTGAAGATAGAAGATTAGAGTTGGGCTATGCAGAGGTGATGCAGAATAGAAAGGGAAGGTTAGGGTTAGCTTCGGGTGTATAGTAGTTGGATTAATAAAGGGGAGGTTTAAGGTTAGGTTGCAAGAAGGGGATGAAGCGTAGAAGAGAAACGTGAGTATTAGGCTGTGGTGAGGAAATGGTTAATAGAAGGAGGATTAGGACGGGAAGGAGCATAGAATGGGTAGGTTAAGGTGAGGCTTCAGGAGTGAAAAGGATATAGTTACGAATGGAAGGGTTAGGAATAGGATAAGAGCTGGAGTTGCGGAAAACCTTACTTTTCAGAGATGGGTACTTGTTAGTAGATCATTTGTCAATGGATTGGTTCTCCTTTAAAAACAGAAAAACTATGACTTTCAAAACAGAAAGAAAATGACTTCTTATAAATCATTGCTAAAACTGAACAACAACATAAATAAAAAATATTTTATTTTGTGTTCCATTTTTATACTGCAATGAAAAAAAATAACACCCCCTTCTGTTTTGTAATAAATGTAATTAGATATATTGACAGGCAAATATAAATATATGAGAAAACAATTTTCTATTATAATGCATGAATAAAATCCCATTTTGTTTCTTAAAATACAGTAATTTTTAAAGTGATGGTATGTTTCCATTTATACTTATACCTCTAAGAAATACCTCAACAAACCTTGTTAGTGTCATAAATGAATAAATACAGAGAATACTGTTTCCCAAAATGTAAGTTAATGCATGGTAACTGTTCCAAAATGCAAAGAATGTATTATGATACAAAAGTTTCTTCTTCCACATTGGAACTTTAAATAGATTGTCATTTCAGATTGAAAATACAGTATTTTACAGCTAAGGAAATATAGGCATTTTCTGAACAATCTCAAAATGTATTTGAGTGATGGCATGTCAGCTGCAATGACAGGTAAAATTACATTTCCTTTACTACTGTATGAGTAGCGGGGCAAATAGGACAGGCAGGTGAAATGCACTTTTTCTGTTTTTGGTGAGTAATCATACTTTTCCAGTTACAATTTTACTTTTAACTTTGCCTTTTTATGACCTGCCAATGACTTTCCTGCAGAAATAAGTATGTGCAGACAGCATAAGCACTTATAGTTCTAGGCAAGAATTGCTCTTTATTTCTAAAAGTTGTTTTTCTAATAGTATGTAATTTAACAAAGAACAACTGCAATCTTGGTGTAGCAAAGACGTAAATCTACAACAGTTGAAGCAATCAAACGTTATATTTTAGAATGCATTGAAATATTGAATACTATGCAGTTCATATAGCCAGTGAATACGTAATGAAAGAGGAGAAAGGATAGCATTTTTAATTGTTCTGAACATATAGGGCTTGTAAATAATACCATTCTCCAGTGAACGTGATCAACATCTGGTAAATTCCTATGTTAAAGAACTCTGGTAAAAAAAAGTTTCACCAAAGTATTTTTACATTTTTATATTTTTAACTACAAGTAAAGAGAATGCATGTATATATTTGCCACTGATCACTGCAACTACTGTTTACAGAAATCAAACATTCATGTTTTTATTTCTTTTAATTCTTTTGTATACAAAACTTTAGACCAGATCCAGATCTCTGCTACAGTTGTGCTCGGTGGCAGTGGAGATCTGAAATCAAATCCATGCTGTATCCCATGCTGCATTTTACTACAGATCCTCCCTCTTGTATTGATCTAGGGATAATTTTAGCTTCTGTAGACAATTAATCTGTGTTTTCATACTTGACTTTCTGACCTGTGCTTCAAGGTAAAAACAGCATCACGTCGTAGCTATCACTTCCTCCATCACAAAATCTGCCGTTCCTGGAATTGAAGTCACCATCTTGTTTTCTGCCTACTGCACCTGCACTCCTTTTAGGGGCTTTACATCAACAAATTATATGCAACAAAATATACACCTGGCTCTCTCACACTAGGCATCTATGTCATCTTGTGCAGAATATATATATATATCTTGTGTTTATGTCTTTTACAAGATGGGAAACCAGTCTCATAGTTATCAAACTTTCTGGGACTGGTTCACTGAGCTTGAGAAAATATGTTTAGCCACCACTGTCAACTCATGTACTACAAACATAATGTACTACAGTCAACATTCTATGCTGTTCCCTGATGACTTCCCAAATTTTTTCATTTGCTTTTGCCTCATTGCTATTGGCCTGAACCAATTGCTTGATCAGTTGTCACACTATGCCAATGTAGAAACAATTTGGTGTATGAACCTTTACTTTTTTTGTTACTCTTCTTTGTTTGTCCTTTAATATTTTTCTCAACCATATTTTTCTTGACCAATTGGTTGCAGGATTATGGGAATAAATACTATATCCTGCGGTAGATGGAAGTGAACAGTAGCCCAGAGAAAACACAAACCATAAAATAGAAATCAAACATTGAAAATTTGACATATGCCTTGAGTCTTTCTAGACTGTCAACTATGGAACAATGGAACAAATTATTTTCATTTGTACTATGTCACAGTATTTGTTTCACAGACACTCAGAAGTACCTTTATATGGTGCGAGATGGGATAGCATGACATTTTACCCACCACAGGTGGTCCAAATATAGATTAGATGATAAAAACAAGTATGTTTGAGATTCCCTAGAGCTTCCTGTGTTGGTAGGTACTTGAGTTTTAAGGTACTAAAGTGAATTCTCCAGCAGCATTTATGTATCCCTAAAGAAAATACCATGAGCTAGGCTAATTGGATTATATTTTAATCATATTCTTTGTCCACATTGTGCTTCATACCACATCATCTCCACAGCTACTAGATCATTGATTTCCAATGTTCTTTTAAGCAGCACCATCTGCAATACTACTGGATATCTTCTATTTCCAGAATCCCTTCTGTGATGCATTGTTACCAGGTTACTCAATAAACACCTATTTTGCATACTTTCTGAATTAACCTGGAATTTATGTTCATGTTCCTCTATTTTGGGTCCTTCCTTTCTGTGTTCCTTGGCAATATATCTCATTTTTACCTAAGCTTGGCCAATAATGACAAATGTGTGATTGGTATTTTTTTTTCAACTTTATCGTTTATTGGGATAACAGATACATAATAGCAAATACGGAGGATCATATGGAAAACACAAATCTGTCATCAGATTAACAAACAATGTCAGATTGGGAGGGAAGGAGCATAGGGGGAAGAAACAGATCATAAAATCATTGTTGGACTCCTATATAATTAAAAACTTACAAACTTTGCCATCACCTAAACTGAAAAGTCGCCATTTTTGTAAGAAGATGAATTGTTAGGATTATGGTTGATAATGGGGTGTATATGTAGATATAACTTTAGATTAGTGAGAGTGGAGCAGCTTTACGTTCCAACAGTAATGATATGTGAAGCTTCAGTTCAGTCACTAGCGGATCTCAATGTATCCTCTGCGACAAGTTTTGTTCGTCTGGAACTTTGTAAAAGCTTTGTCAGGCTTACAGGTCTATAATCCCTTGGTTGTGATCCCATTTTATTTTTAAACAACAACACCACATCTGCTATTTGCCAGTACTTTTGTACTGAACTTGATGAAAAGGAATCTTTAAATTAAGTATAACGGTATAACTATTTCCAAGTTTAGCTCTTTAGCCAGAACCCTTGCGTGAATGCCATCTGGCGCTTTATATATCTTAATTTTATTCAGATTGCTTTGGAATTCTTCCAAAGTATTGTTAACCATAGTCAGGATAACAAAATAAAATATCTGCAGCTGATATTGCAAAATAGACACAGAAAAGAATGATATACATAGTTACAATTATACCTTTTTTTGACTTGTACAAGGAAAGTACAAGGAATACAAAGAGAGTCAAGGGTCCCAAATTTATCAAAGGAGCCATCTGAACCATGCAACACACAAGTCATAAACTCCATTTCATAAACATACCAAATTTTGTCATGGACAGTTTGAAATGCAGGGGTAGTTGGAGTCTACCAGTGTTTGACAAATAGACAGGTAAAAAATAAAATATTTTTGCATAACATTTATGTTAGCTGTGTATCTTAAATCCTCCATATAATTCATTGCGCTCATATGTTGTACTCATAAATCTTACTATAATGGGGGAGGTACTGTCCTCAGACCTAAATATTGTACATGAAAAAAAGAAGAAAAAGACAGGTTCCTTCAACTGGACGCACTCAATTGTAGAAGTACACAATACTAATAATAAAAAAATAATAATTTTATTAATTAATATTAAAATTCTAGGGAGGTTTCCAAACAGTTAAATTGAAGCAAAATATAGATTAAAAAGATAGATATGTGAAAAAAGATCATTTGTAAAAGATCATAGGTGCCTTACTGAGGGGAATGAACATTGTCAGTCTGGACGGGACTAATTACCAGTGATTATATCGGTTTTCCAGAATCTTAACGCATATAGATATAGAGGCCAAGTTCTTCCTAATCTCTCCCCATTCCTCTGAGTCTAGTGAAGTAGGAAAGTCTCTATACCAAGCTCATTTGAAGGTATCAGTGTTGGTCCCAGATAGCTAAGTTCAAATATAATTTTTTTTTTCTGGCAAATCAAATCACATAGCATAATAGTTGGACTGACATGTTAGACATAGCAGAACCATAAAAGTGTCATAATTGTAAATATTGATAAAATAGTTTATGGGGTAAGTCAAAGTGCTCCTGGAACCAAGCGAATTGAGGGAAAGTAGGGCCTTAGGGAGATAATTTAGAGTGAAAAAGCCTGCTGAAGCCCATGAGGAAAATGCACACGTAATAGTTCCATGGGGTTAGCTAGGGTTATAGTGGATCGGAATGAGACAGGGTACAGTGGAAGTAGCCAACGAGTGCAAGCTTCATCCCGTAAATTAAGAAAATGATATACCAGCAGATGAGGGAAAAGTAGATTTGGAGCGGCACAACAAAGTTGTATACAGTACAGGAAGTTAAATCAAGGCTTTTAGATTCAATCGTGGACCATAAATGAGCAGTAGAAGGGGGCGTTCCACATCACACACTGAACTAATTGGGTAGCCAGATAATACTTTTGTAGGTCCAGAAAGGCCAAGGTCTCCAGGGAATTTAGATTGAAACAAAAAACGAAAAAAAAATATGTTTGGGTAGAGTCAGGGAGATAGAAATGTAGGACTTACATTTTGGGTGTTAATTTTATAATCAGAGTAAAGGCCATATTCCTGTAGTTCTTTAAGTGCCTCAGGTATAGACAAACCCGGATCCGTGAGGGATATAAGAACATCATTTGCATACAGGGTGATTTTATGTACCCATATACCATCTGAAATACCATTAATGAGAGCGTTGGCTTGAATTCATATGGCCAGATGTTCAATAAGTTTCAAAAATTAGCAGGGACAAAATGAGAGGACGTAGCACCATTTTTTATTTGCAATATTTGCCAAACATTATAAGCTCCGTCAAGAATCATTTTTAAAAATTAAGTCATATATGGGACTAGCATGGAAGAAAATGCCTGTTTGAGTTTCTGTCCCCATAATGGGTGCATCGAGGAAAATATCCTGAGAAGCTGAGATTGTAGGGAGGTGAAGGGGGATAGGTAAGCTTTCAGGTCCATATCAGTGGATAAAGAGGGAAGTTCTGAATCCTGGAGTTCATATAGGGCAGCATAATAGTCCCGAAAAAGTCCGACCATCTCTAAAGGGTGATAAATAGGGGGATAAGTGGGAGAGACTTTAATACCATTAATTATACCTAGACGTGGGTATACTACATATTTTAACGCTGCGATTATCAAGGTCATTCCTAAATCAGGGAAGAATGGTACCATTCCTTCCTCCAATCGCCCTATATCCTTATTAAACACAGATTACAAACTTTCGACAAAGATTATATCAGAACGCCTTAAAAGATACTCCCAAGTGTTGGAGATCAGACTGGATTCATCTGGGGCCGGCATTCTGTTTTGAAAATCCGGAAAGTACTAGCTGTATTACAGGAGGCAGATGCTGGATCTCTGGATGACCCCTCTCTGATCTTATCATTAGATGCCGAAAAGGCATTTGACATGGTAACTTGGGATCACTTGCATGAGTCTCTACAAAGATTTGGGTTTCCCCAGTGCTTCTCGCATTTGTTCTACTGTATCTGGACCCCTATACTCGGGTGACTGTGAATGGCTGTATTTCTGAACACTTTCGGATTCAGAGGGCGACCCGATAGGGTTGCCCCCTGTTTACGTTGCTTTTTGCTTTGGCTTTGGAACCACTGGCAATCGCCTTGTGCAGTACATCTGAGTATAGAGGTATCCAGATAGGAGAGGTTGAGCTGAAACTTGCATTATTCGCAGATGATATGCTTTTATTTGTTCGTCAAACAGAAAAATCGATCCCTGACATTTTGCGAATCATTTTAGTTAATTTGCTGCGTATAAGGTAACTTTGATAAGTCCTAAGGCGGGACTTGGGAATCCAGACTATGCAATCAAGTACAAATATATATATGGCTAATTTCAATCCAGCTATTCATTCTATGGAAACTGCTATACGATCTTGGTCTTGGTCTAATCTCCCTCTGTCTTTATTTGGTAGGGCTGCGGTAGTGCGGTAATCCTTTTTAACCTGTGCTTATTTTACACAAATAGGCTATTAGTAGCCTGTTTGTGAATGAATAAG